>CAIGRH010175614.1:0-31219 GCA_903798295.1 Fraxinus nigra | reverse complement strand
GCATGTTCGCTACAACTTAAAATTTAATTAAAATTGAAAATATGATCGTTATTGGGTCTTACTTGTCTAATAAAAGTCAACAATAACGACTAATTTTTCAATTTTAATCCCTACCGAACACACCCTAAGGTAGCTTTAGCCTTTATTGGGAAGTTTTTTTAAAAGAAGTAGAAGGGAAAAAAAATCCTGCCAAATGAAACTTTAATCTACTGGGTTTTTAAGGGTGTGTGAGTCACATTATTTTGAAAGAATGTATTTTGAAATAGTAAATTGATGGAAAATGTGTGGTTGAAAAAGAAGGAAAAAATAATTAATGTGATTTAAAATATTATTTTATTGAAAAATGTATGGTTAAAATAAGTAGAATAACGTGACTCAAACAGGGGCTAAGTCATAGGTCACTGATCAATACTTCTACAGATTATAATTTGAAATTAGAACATCCACTAACTTGAAGATTTTTCTTTTAATTTTAAATTCTAATTGGTAGGGTCATTACAACACTGATTACAACAATAACAAATACTTGGTTATATCGAATCTCTCCCGACAGCATATGCTTGATGTTTTCTCGTATTTTTCAATGTCTTTGGTATCTGAATTAACGAGAGAATATACTAAATTTATTACACGTCTTTCTTTTTCAACACGTTATGAAAATGATAATTTAGGATAATTTCGAGTTTGAAAACTTTATATCTTTATGGGTTCTCTTCTTTTGTTTTGTTCAGCTTAAAAGTAAGAATTGTGCTATTTGGGTTGGAAAAAATGAGTTTATGACTAACTTTGAAACTAAATTTGAGCGAGATCCGGTTGTTCAATTTGAAATATGAAAGTTGATTTGTGTGTTTCTTCTATGAGAACATCGAAATCATATATTTAGTTGACAAAAATGATGTTCGGGCGAATGAGAAATTGAAGTTCAAAGTGTGTCAATTGAAAGAAATCTATGTGTTGGAAGGAAATCAATTAATGGTTGTCCTACATAGGAAAATGAGGAAAGCAAAAACCATTTTATATAAGATTAACTTTGAAATGGTATAATCATGTGTAGCATAAAGACTCTCTCCACGTGCGCACGAAGTGAGTGCAAATCAAGGATTGAAATAGGTTTCGGACCTTGAACTCGTATCTGAGCGCGACCTGCGCACAAGAATGTCGGATCGGATTGATCAAAAATTAGCCCCTTATGAGGGTCTACATTTTGGAATTTTTTAAAAAAAATTATTTGTTCTGTTATTTTATTGCTAGTTGTTAATACAGTATGTCTTACATATACGATATCTATCATGTAAATACGGTATCGGTACTACAAATATACTTTTGTTGGCAACTCTTATATTTGTTTTTCACTTTTAGAAGAAATTAGACTCTTGGCAGCCTCACACTGTCATCTCGCATTTTCAATGAAGTGCAGGTTGTCGACGGTCAAAAAACTCATTATAATATGGACAAAAATGACAAACAAACAAGGGATTAATAATTATGAAAGTTGGAGGAAGAGAAATACTTTGATTGCAGGAGAATCCGTGCAATTGGAGAGGATGTGCATTATAAGCGTCCAATATCACGAAACCAGCACGGACAACTGTCCTAACTCGCAACTCCTGCATTCACATCTCAAATTTTCACATTTTCTTTGTTCATTCAAAGTGATTCACTCCAAAAGTAAAATATTACTTTTAAAATTATAAAAATTATTATTAAACATATTTTAATAACTTTAATTATAAGAACTTTTAAAGATAACGGATAATTTCATCAGAAACTCTCTTACAAAAATGTAAAAGAAAAAAACACAAGCCTCGAAAGTTCACAATAGACAATATTAGTTTGGTTTCACATTCATCGTCTAAAACCTCTTACTGAAATAGAATCGTAATATTCTTGTAAACGTATGTTTTGTCGTGTGAATTAATTTATATGCGCACCCATCTAATCCGTTAAGAAAATTGACTACTTGACTGATCCAATGGTAAAATGAGCAAACAAAATTTATGTCGACAAGGATAAATAAAATACTTCTCTTCAAATGTAGATGAATTTTTCTACTATTCAAGGCCACAGTTATGACATACGAGTATTCATAAACACGACAAAATGCGCCATCTCTCGCCTCCATAAGAACCCTCATCCTCTCCTCCTGGTCATTCGCTAAAAAATACTTTTTAATTTTGATTTGTTTTACCAACAAAAAAATTATCCATTTCTACGGAAGCTCTGCTTCTCTCGTCTCCTCCTCGATATAGCTCTCTCCCCTCACAATCACTTCTCTTATCGCCTCTCTTTTCAATGTCCGCAAATTTTCTTGGATCCCCAAATATACTGAAACCCTTCTTCTCTATTGGATTCTCAGCTGTTCCTATGGCTACTTTCGTACAATCCTCAAGAACAGAGACTCCTCAGACAAATCCAGACAGAACCCAAGTTGAAGATGATGCGTTTAATAAATATGTAAGACAGTGCAGACCCATGTTTTCTGATCCTGTTTCTTGCGTGCCCATCTCAGAAAAAAAGTCAAAGACTCTCCACACGCCTAATGTTTTGGATGAAATTGGTGGTGAAGAAGATAATTTATGGCAGCAGATGAAAATTGAGGCAAGGTCAGATATTGATGGAGAACCCATATTGTACAACTATTATTTCAGTTCAATCTTGTCTCATGATTCAATGGAAAGTGCTTTGGCTTATCATCTTTCCATGAAGTTGAGTGATTCTAGCTTGCCCAGTGGTGCACTGTATGATCTTTTTGTGGGTTTTCTCACAGAGGATCAAGAAATCGTGATTGCTGTTAAATATGATTTGAGGGCTGTTAAAGAAAGGGACCCTGCTTGTTTAAGTTATGTTCACTGTTTCTTGAATTTCAAAGGGTTTCTAGCATGCCAGGCTCATAGGTTTGCACATAAGTTATGGTCACAAGGGAGAAAAATTCTTGCCCTTTTGATACAAAGCAGAGTGTCTGAAGTTTTTGCAGTGGATATTCATCCTGGGGCCAAAATTGGAAGGGGGATTTTGCTTGATCATGCTACAGGAGTTGTAATAGGAGAAACAGCAGTGATTGGAAATAATGTGTCAATTTTGCACAATGTGACTCTGGGTGGCACTGGGAAGGTTAGTGGAGACAGGCATCCTAAAATTGGTGATGGGGTTTTGATTGGAGCAGGGACTTGTGTACTGGGTAATGTTAGAATTGAAGATGGAGCCAAAATTGGTGCTGGTTCTGTGGTGTTGAAACAGGTGCCTGCTAGAACTACTGCAGTAGGAAATCCTGCTAAATTGATTGGTGGGAAAGAGAATCCAATTAAGCTGGATAAATTTCCTAGCTTGACCATGGATCATACATCAGATATATCCAAGTGGTCTGATTATGTTATTTAGGGCAATCATTTTTTCCAGTTTCTGTAGGAGTTTGGGCCTTTTCTTGTGCTTTTAAGAGAGAGCCCGAGTTCTCCTATTAGCATAGAGAAATTCTTGTCTTGGTGTCATGTATTCTGTCATAGTTGCCTTTAGATTCTGTGCTCTATTGGTACATTATCCGTGACAAAATTGCCGAGTTGGCCTTGTACTAGACTTTCGAAGGAAATTATGTCGTCTCTTTCCAAGTTCACGAGGCAAACTACTCGAGTAACAAGCTAAAACCCCTCTCTGCATGATCGCTAAGTAATAGTCTCTCTTATCTTTCTTATTATCATTGAAGGAAATTCTAATTTTCAATCTATCAACAGTAAAAAAAATTTAACTCTTCCATCAAAGGGTGCCTTTGTAACAAAATCAAGTAACAAGAAAAATTCATATAAGCAATCAAAGAAGCCAATAAATTGGCAGCAGGCTTCAAACAATGTGGACGAGAGGTGTGCATTAAAAAAGAGGGGGAGAGAGAGAGAGAGAGAGAGAGAGAGAGAGAGAGGAGATACTCCGGTAACATCATCCATGAACACGAAGTAGGCAACGCTGCAATGATAAATGAGAGTAAAAAAGTGAAAACACGAAGATCTTGCTTAGTGAAGTTGTGATGCTATCGACTTGAAATGTAGAAAATTCAACAACCATTATTCATAAATAATGGATATGATGGCATAATCAAAATCAAAATTAGTTGCATCTGCTGGTTCGTATAAATTGCAAGAATCTTGCATTATGATTACAGTGCAGTGGCTGGGGAATGCCATAACTGCATGACCCTCACCCACCTCCGCAACAAAACTCATGCCATCAAAGCAAGTCCAGAATATGCATCTAGGATAATTACCTTCACAGGATTTCGACATCATCATGCCAATCAAAGGTTAGAATTCTTTTGACTATATGCAGGGCATGGTGGGCCCCAGACACGACATTTGACTTGAGCGCTTGAGGCCCACTGGGGACGGAAAGGCTCGTTGTTCGGGTTAATGAACACAGGGAAGATCTTATGCTCAGATGTTTGTGACATTTCCATAACTGGAACTCGATCTCCTGCTGTACTCAGCTACAAGCTTTGAAAATGAAGATGACTTGTCCTCGAGCAATTTTTCTGGAGAATCATATTCCTTAATAAGTCCTGCACCACGGGGAAAAGAAGGTGAACGCCAACAAGTTACAAACGCATCTAAAGATTACAGCAATGTAATGAGGGGGAAAAGAAGGTGAACGCCAACAAGTTACAAACGCATCTAAAGATTACAGCAATGTAATGAGGTCCTATACCATGATCTAGTAGTAGAACTGTATCACTGTCCAGCACAGATGTTATCCTGTGTGCAATTGTTATAACGGTGGAATCAGAGAAGTGCTGCCTAAGAGTCTGTTGAATCAGATAATCAGTTGCTGTGTCTACTGATGCTGTGGCCTCATCTAGCACCAGAACCTTGCTTTTCTTAAGTAGCACACGTCCAAGACAAACGAGCTGCCTTTGACCGACACTCCAGTTATCTCCATTCTCAGAAACTATAATATTTATTGTAAAACCAATAAATCAACAAGAAATTGTGATCATATAGTAAGAAAAATTGCAAAGGATAAATTAGTTGAGAAGAAAACCTGTGGAATCAAGCTTGCCTTCCTTCTCTCGAATCTCATCTCCAAGCTGGCATTTATCAAGAGCCTAAAGGAAAGGAGAACGTTTTCATTCTCAAAAATCAGAGAGTTCACATCAAACTGACGTATAAAATCTTTCAAAATCTTGTTGATTTTATGATTAAAAAAATAGAGATAGACTTAAAGGTGTGTTACAACCTCACTTTCCTTAAGTATTATCACCATAGTATCCGGAGAAGCAATTTGCCTGAGTCCTTGTACATAATAATTCCCAAGTGGCGGCGGTGATTAACGCTTTAAGGAAGGTGACATTGTAACACCCCTTGAAATTTGTCTCTATTTTATGATTGTAAAATCGATAACATAAAACACATCGCATAAAAAAGACCCACCTCCCAAATCTGCTTATCTGTATACTCTTCTAGGGGATCCATGTTACTTCTAACTGTCCCCTCAAACATGGTTGGATCCTGTGGTATTATGCTCAATCTAGATCTCAAGTCGTGCAGTCCAATTGATGAGATATCGATACCATCAATCAATACTTGTCCACCAGCTGGTTCAACAATGCGGAAGAGAGTCTGTATAAGAGTTGATTTACCACTGCCCGTCCTCCCTACTATTCCAGTCTTCTTACCACCAAAGAAAGTGCATGTAAGTCCTCGTAAGACAAGAGGCAGGTGCGGTGCATACCGGACCTACAATTATTACTTAGCTTCGTTAGCTTGGTGCAATAGTGTTGAAGACTAAATTTAAGTAAACATATATGGTCTCTCTCTAATAGCTTAAAATTTTTATACCCGTCCAACATGGTAAATAAACAAGTAGAGGTCCCTAGTTCAAGCCTGCTCGCTAACTGTGGTTAAAAATTGTGCCCTTGTTTGGCCTCTGATGAAAAATGTACGTGGCCCACGTGAGGGAGCAAATTGAAGACTAAATTTAATAAACAAATAGATTCCCCTTTTTAATGGCTCAATACTGAGGCATAATGATTAAATCATTTGAACAGAAATACCTGAAGATCACGGATAATAACTTCTCCATGTGTAGGCCAGTGACTTGTAGGCCTATTTGATTCTATAACAAGAGAGGGCTCCGTAGGGATACAAGTGTATTGAAGTATTCTTTCAACTGAAATTATCATATTTTCCATAAGGCAAAGATTCCATACAAACCAAGCTTGCAATGTGTTCAGATTCAACCCATATGTCACTGCCAATCCCGCAACACCTTCAAATCATTGAGGAAAAGGCAAAAAAAGTGTCATCTACGCATCTCGTTTGTACCATTGCACATGCTGCAATAAAGAGATATAAGTATGAATGTATGATATGAAGAAACTTACTTGGATCAATTGTTCCCTTTGGAACAGAGATTAAGATAACCAACGAAAAAGCAAAAGTAAATAGGGATAATATGTCCAACCGAAAGCAAAGCCACTCCATAGCACCAGCATTGTAGAATTTTGGCCGCAGATATCCATCTATTAGTTTCATGCTCATGTCACGGAATCTAGATTCCTGATCAAAACCTTTAATTGTGCTCGATCCTGAGAGTGTCTCAGCAAAGTGCTGTATGACTGGAGCTTTGCACACTCCAATCAACCGTGACATTTCTCGTGCTGAAGGTATGTAATATCGCTGCACAAGACAAATACAATTTTTTTCAGCATATGTAACTACATCACATCTTCATTTTGGCTGACTAAAAGTACCCTTCATAGGGTGTTAGAGAACTCAGACCAAGAACTAAAGTAAGCATAGATTCTCAGCTCAAGGGTGTGGACAATCTCCTTCCACCTAGTTACAAAGCAAATCCTCAAGAACACTCAGACCAACATCAAGTCCCGATGATACTAACATACTCTTACTACTTTAACGACATTACAGTCTGTATCATAACCCTAATGTTATACAGTATTAAAATATTGAAAACCAATTTTCAAGTATTTAAGATTTAAAGGTATGCTAAGATAATGTATTGTTTACTAAATTTCATTAATATGGGTCATCCTTTTTCATTGGAGGTTTGAAGGTTCAGGAAGATGGCAATTTTTTTTTCCTTCTGCTGTTTTTTTTTTTTTTTAAAATCTTGGCAATCTTTACTGTAAATGTAACATGTCTGCAGGGACTACTTACACCTAAAAATGGAAGGATGGGAGCATAAAACGTCAAGAAACAAATATCGGAGATAAAAGTGCTAAAGGGACTAGGGACTAAGTATGCTCATGGATAAAGGCAAAAAAATCCAAGAACGATTTCATTTCTTTAAATTTGACAATCGTGCAAATGTTATGCTGGAAACGAACAGGTGAAAGAAATATTTTCATCAAAATTAAGTAATGAACTTTATTACTATCTCTAAATATAAACAGTAAGTAGGCAACATATATATATTTGACTTTCCCATAACATAATGAAATTTATTCCATTGCCATATTTATACAATAAAAAAGAGAATCTCGTGCAAAATACGGGCTTTTAGCTACTGGCTAATTGATTTACTATCATCAAGTTGGATATAGGTAGAGAGAATCACATGAAAATACGAACTCCTATTACATGCTGCAATTATGAGAGCTACAAAATACTCAAAAGGAAAATGGAGTTACCTGCAACCACACGCAAATTGCAATGACTGGAATGAAGATGATGAAGATCTGCCATGCGACTTGTGACATTACTCCAATGATTCCCAGAAGCTGTACAATCGAAAAAGCAAATGTTCCAACTTGAAATGGAATGTCTAAATCCACGGCACTTTGGTCAGTAGATATCTGTGACAGTACACAGTTTAGTTAACAGCAAAATGTTAGTTCATAATGGGAAAAAAAAAAGATTACAAGCAGCAATCACAAAACAATACATTTTTCGTACTCTATTCAGAATTCTCCCACTTGGAGTGGCGTCAAAGAAAGACATGGGGGCCCGAAATATGCACTGATGCATTTTCTCGAAAAGTATCATGGCTGACTTACAGCCAGCCGTCACAAGAAGCAAAGCTCTGGCAAGCGTGCAAAAAGAACATCCAATAGCAAAAGCAACATAGACAATGATAAGGGTAGAGCCTCCCACTGGAGGTGGCACATCCTTTGAGGTGGGAGTTGCCCAAGCCATCCAGTAATTGCTTCCAATTTGAAGCAACTGAAACAGAATTTGTGCTAACAATATAAATGGCACAAGGACTCCTCCATATGCTGTCATGATATATTTCCTGTAGACCGTCAAACCAACTGCACCCTTCTCTCTTTCTTCGTCTTCAACGAGCTGTCCCTTTGTTCCCACAATATTATTTGCTTCACCATTTTGAGCATCTCGACTTTCCTTTTCCAGCAAAACATTCTTAGTCCCTGAGAAACTATTTCCCTCACCAACAGTTACTGCCCCCGCCTCAGTGAAACTGAGAGTGGATAAAGCTTCTTTATGTGCACCAATAAGATGCATGAAGTCGGTTCCTGATTTGAGAATGTCATGGTACTTTCCAGCTTGTGTAATCCTTCCATCTTTCATAACCTGACGATAGATTAGGTTCTGCAGCTTAGTTAACTGGAGAATAAAGGTAAATGCAATGTGCAAGACGCGAATAGCTCACCAATATGAGATGTGCAGCAGGTAAAAACTCCGTTTGATGTGTAACATAAATAACGGTTTTAGAATCCAGAATCCGCAAAATACATTCCTGCCATTAAAGACCATGAATATCAGAACATCAAATTAAGAATGCCCCTTAAGCCCCTACGCCAAACAGGGGCTATGTTTCAATCAGCTGGAGAGAGACAACGTCAACAAAAAAACAAGAATGAGCATAGACATTGCTTATAGAGAGACAAAGATATAGAGGAAATATGGTGTTTACATTGAACAGATGGGTTCCTGTATGTGCATCAACGGCACTAAATGGATCGTCAAACAAATAAATGTCAGCTTCTTGATATAGAGCACGTGCAATCTGTATCCTCTGCTTTTGTCCACCACTCAAGTTGATCCCTCTCTCACCTATGACTGTTTGATCACCAAATGGTAGGAGTTCCAAGTCTTTCCTTAAGGAACATGCTTCAATGACCCTATCATACCGTTGTCTGTCCATCTCCCTACCAAACAGTATGTTCTCTTCAATTTTGCCACTCTGAATCCAGGGTGACTGAGCAACATAGGCCTTTGTTCCACAGAGCTTGATGTTCCCAGATATTTTTGGAATTTCTCCGAGAATACAAGAGAGTAAGCTTGACTTGCCTGAACCAACAGCACCAGAAATGGCAATTCTCATGCCGTGAAATACTCTGAGATTAATATCTTTTAAAGTTGAACTAGGAGAATATGCATCCCAAGCAAAATTTCCATCTATTATCTCAACAGCTATGTTAGAACTACCCATTGGAAGCTTCTCTATAACATCAGGCTGCACGTCTTCAAGAGAGAGAAAAGATGCAATTCGGTCAAGAGAAACTTTAGTCTGGACCAGCATAGAGATTGTATCGGGAAGATTGTAAATAGACTCCTGAAGGATTCTAAAGGTTGCAAGTGCAGAGAGTATCTTCCCCGATTCGAGGGGAATTCCCATTAGCAAACAAGTACCAAAAGTTACCACAGACACAAATGTAGGGGCACTCCAAAAGATGAGTGTCGACATGGCTTTAGTGTACACATATTTTCTCAACCATCCAATCTCGTTTTCCCTAAGCTCAAGAATTTTGGACAAAAATTTCATCTCCCAAGCCTGAAGTTTAAGGATCCTCATGTTCTTCAAGACTTCAGACGTAGCCTTCATCCTTCTGTCTTTAGATTCCATTAACTTATCCTGAAATTTCTCCTCTACACTCCCCAAGGGTACATTTGCTAACATCACCAAAACTGTGGCAACAAGTGTAGCAAGAGAAGCAAGCCCAAGATTTTTATATAAGATAACCAGGGCCAAACCAACCTGCACGAGTACTATCCATGGTTCATGTATATACCATTCAAAGTCACCAATCCTCTCAGCATCAACTGACATAAAATTAATGATCTCCCCCGTCGAGTTTCCCTGTTTTGATTGGCTCGAAAGTGTCAAGCTCTTATTGTATATTTTAGTAATCAATGCCCCCCTGGCCCTAAATCCAGCCTGCTGCACCTTAAAATACCAGTGTCTTTGGGTCAAGCATTCAACGAGCTTTGAGATGAAGAATGCGGAAACTAACAAATAGCCTTCATTTCGGAAATCTTGATGTCCAGTTAGGTATTGAACAAGTGTGTCGATAAGGTATGGACCAACATAAGAAGCCAATGTATTCGCAAGCGCGTAAACAGCTGAGAGTGCAATTTCCTTCCGAATTGTGAATATCAGTCCCTTTGCCAGAATGAGTGCAGTCACTCTATTATTCCTCCCAGAATCAAACTCTAACTTATTATTTAGAATCGGAAATGCGCCTCTAACACTATCAAAACTGGCAAGTTGAGGGACATCCTCAAGATTCAATACTTTCTCATTACCAGCAGAAATCAAGGGGCTCATCCAAGAGAAAGTAAGGATACTAAAAATACTAGCATTTGCATAAGGGGTAACAATTTCATCCCCAGTGAAAGGTATTTCAGACTCTCTACAACTAGGAACACTACCGTTTAAAAGGGGTTCTTGAAGAAGGTTATCGTCATCAACTTTCTTACACAAAATTTCCACACAACAGAAGAATAAACCCATAACAGTGGAAACAATATCAGACACCCAATATAGAGTTAAAAAAATTTGGTGTTTCTGGTAATAAACAAAGTCTATTGCTAGGCAATAACAAGAAACAACTAAGAAAATCCCCCACCATAGCCTTAAACCAATTGGATACTTATGTTCACCTAAATTAAAGAACTGTGAACGCAAGAAAACAGAAAGACCTAACCAAGCTAGTGTCTTTGCTCCCAAATCTAATAAAGTTAGAATCTTTTCATCAGACCAACCATGTGAATACGAATAAAAGTGGTTCAATACACACAAAACAAAATTAAACAATGAAAAACCGAAACAGCAAAACAGGGTTGGTTTGTAACACAAGAGCTTAGTTTGCCTAACACTCCGGTTTTGCCTTTTCCTGATTTTCTTGAAAACCCATAATATGAACACAATAAGCAGCAAAACCAAGTGCAAAGAACCAGTAAAGAAACGCAAGACAATTGGGTTTAGCAGAACATTACCGCCTCCATTATTCAATAGTGCAAATTCAGATACAGACATCGACATACCCTTCAAGAACGATAGCTTTCTTTGAAAATTATCCATTGCCATGAGGTTTTGTGGCATGCCAGTTTTTTTTTTTATCTCTCTCTTTTCTTTGTTAGTGTAGTAGACTTGTAGGCTGTAGTGACAAGTGAACGAAATCAGTAGGCATATTACAATAGCGAGGAGGTAGAAAATTAGACTAAAGACATCGATTGTTGAAAAATGTTTTGAGTCCAAAATTGAAAATAATGTCAAAAGTGGTTTACTTTGGGTGTACCGTGTACGTAACGTGATGGAGAGAACTCGGGAAGTCGGGAAGACAAGTGGGACAGTAGTCTGAAAGGAAAATAAAACTACTTTTTAGTGCAACTTTACTAACGTATGGGAAAGAAAGAAAAAAATTACTTAAAAAGTGAATTTAAATTACTTTTAAACTTAGCTAAATATTCTACACGTTTGATTTAGTTTAAAAAAGTAGATGTTCTATTGATATTAGCCCCTGTTTGTTCTGCATTTTCAACCAACTAGTAGAAAATTACTGACCATTTTATTCAAACTAATGGGCTCCATCATCACACAAAACGGTCAAAAATGTCGGCTAGGGAACCTATGCAACGGTCACAATTTTCATAGAATTTGGTTGAAAATGCAGAACATACAGTGGCTAAAATAGCTTATTTTTAACTAATACAAGTTATTTATATTAAAAGTATTCGTGTCAACAAAGAATGGAGATAGGATTATAGTCATGCTTTTTCTTTTATTATTATTATTATTATTATTATTATTTAACTATTGTTAAATGTATGTATATTATCTATTACTAAATCAATCTTTATGGTGCATGATATGATCGATTCTTCATCCCGAGGCCTTCATTTATGTTGCCCGGCTTCGTGGTATATCTCGAGGACTCCAGGCCAGTACCTTCCTCGAGGACTTTACTCGGTCGACTTTTCAGGATTTGGTTCGGTGGTCCTACGGGTCCCCCGAGGCCTCGAGGATATGGACTCCTCAAGATTCGCACCGATGAGTCCTCGAGATTGACTACTACATCCTCGTGGTGCTATCCTCTGTCCTACGCCATAGCATCTAACAGAAGAGGAGTCCCGCCTCTCCAAGGACTCTATCCTAAAAGACTGATTCTGGTAGGACTCTTGGAGATGAGGGCGTTAGAACAACTACGATCCTATCAGGAATGAACTACACAATCTTACTAGGACTCTACCACCTAGCTCTATAAATATAGGTTCCCAATTTAGTATTCAGGTACGTTTTTACGTTATTTTACAGTTTATAGCCTCACGCATAAAAATTCTCATCTGACTTAAGCATCGGAGGGGCGACAAGGGCATCCCTCACCGCCTTTGTTTCAGGTACCAGAAGATCACGTTCGTGCTCATCGATAGTCGTCAAGATTGGAGACAGCTAGGTACAATTTTTGGTAGCATCATTGACACCGTCTGTGGGAAGCACTGCAAAAAGCCATGGTTACCACCCGCTCGGGTCTTCCACCGACAAGTACATCTGCTCCAAACCTTCCTGGAGAACCCCATGTTCTTCAGGGAGAGTCATCGGAGATTCCGGCGCCTCCACAAGCAACCATTACGCCGGAGCCTTCGAAGAATTCCGTCAACAAGTCGTCACACTGACACAGATGCTGAATCAGATAAATTCGCATCCGCAACATGTAGCGCCACCCGTGGGAGGCTTCATGACTGATGCTTGGGGTCAGGTCCCTCGACCAGCGAACGACGATGGAATCACGGGGACCTCGGGGATTAACAACATGGCCCCGAGGTCTGCAGTAATGGAGCCCTGGGACATAGCCAGGATTATCCAGGAGGGAATTGCGCCCGGCCTGCTTCAGAGTGCTAAGGGATCAGCCGCCTTCACCCCTAACACTCCATTCACTGCGGATGTGTTGTCATTCCCCTTGTCGGACAGATTCAAATACCCCCGTATAAAGGAGTATGACGGGACGATGGACCCCGTCAATCACCTCAACGTGTACATAGACGTCATGAACTTGCAAGTCGCACCGGAACAAGTAATGTGCAAAGCCTTCCCGTAAACTCTAACAAACGCCGTCGGGGATTGGTTTTCGACCCTGGAGCCCAACAGCGTTGCTTCATTCTCGGATCTAGTAGACAAGTTCTTCGCATTCTTTATAAGCGGTAAGCACATCCGGAAGACCGCGACTTCCCTCATGCAGCTTCATCAAGGGCAGAGCGAGTTATTACGGGACTTTATGACCAGATTCAATAAGGAAAGACTTCAGATACCCGACCTTCACATCACGGTGGCAGTCTCTGCCCTTACGTATGCCATAAGGTGTGAGGGTTTCAAGATGTCACTGTCTAAAACCCCACCAAAGTCGATAACGGAGCTCCTAACCCGATGAGAAAAATACATAAGTATAGATGAGACTATGAACCCAAGAAAGGCCGGTATGATTCAGGATAGGGTCGAGCATAAGCGGCCTCACGACTCGGGTTCTCGACACGAAGTTCAGCAGAACATGCCAAGGCAGGACATCCCACGACACCTTATTCCCTGTTAAATACTTCCAAGACAAACATTCTGATGGAGATCAAAGACATGAAGGAACTGAAGTGGCCCTCCAGACTAAGGTCCCCACCAAATTCATGAGACTCGAGCAAGTACTGCGACTTCCATCGGGACCACGGGCACACCACAGAGAACTGTAATGTCCTGCAGCAGGAGATCGAGTCCTTGATCAAGAGGGGTTTTATCGGGTCCTATATTGGTAATGACAAACGCCAGAGGAGTGATCGGGACAGGAGAAGGGCCCCAGAGGTTGGAGGGAGGCCACCCACGGCGGGGACCATCAATGTGATAGTAGGAGGCATTGCCTCGGGCGGGGATTCGAATAATGGGCTCGGGCAGTATGCCAGGCAATGCAACATCGCTTCAAGAACGGGCCAGGATAACCTCGAAGACATCACCTTTGGGGTCGGAGATTCGGAAGGGGTATCATACCCTCATGACGATGCTCTGGTCGTCTCAGCGGTCATAGCTAATTTCGAAGTAAAGAGGATTTTAATTGATAACGGAAGTGTGGCGAACATACTCTCACATGAGGCCTTCATCAAGATAGGGATTCCTGCCGAAAAGCTCAAGGCGGTAAAAACTCCTCTTCAGAGGTTTGGTGGCGGGATCATTGTCCCAGAGGGTGTCGTCGAGCTACCCTTAACCCTGGGATCTGATCAGAGACAGGTAACCGAGGTCACACCTTTTCAAATTGTTTGGACCTCGATGGCATATAACGCTATCCTAGGGAGGCCGCTGCTTAACAAAATTAGGGTCATCGTGTCCACCTTCCACCTAGCCATGAAGTTCCCTACAAGCAGTGGTATCGGGGTCGTCCGCGAAGATCAGACAACTGTCGGGCTGAGCTACGTGATAAGCGTCCGAGGGATAGGCGAAGGTGTCATGGAGCTCTTGGTACCCGAGAATGACCTCGAGCAACGGAGGAGGCTCGCCACAGTAGAGGAATTGAAGGAGGTGGAGCTCAAGCGCGGCAAGAACGTGACCATTGGTCGCGACCTTGACGCCACACTGCGTGCCGAGGTTGTTGAATGCCTTTCCCGAAATGTTGATGTTTTTGTATGGAGGGTAGAGGACATGTCGGGTATTGACCCCGAGGTCGTAGTCCACAAACTTAACACCAGCCCTGGTGCCAAACCCGTTAAGCAGAGAAAGAGGCATTTCGTGCCCGAACGGCTAGAGGTGATTCGCGAAAAGAATGGCAAGCTCATCAGTTCTCAATTCATCCGGGAGGTACATTACCCCGACTAGCTTGCTAATGTCGTTCTTGTCAAGAAGGCCAACAACAAGTGGAGGGTTTGTATTGACTTCACTGATTTGAACAATGCATGCCCTAAAGACAGTTACCCTTTGCCCAGAATCGATGACCTTGTGGATAGTATGTCATGTCATAAACTTTATAGTTTCCTAGACGCATTTTCTGGATATCACCAAATTCGCATGGCCGAAGAAGACCAAGAGAAGACATCTTTCATGAGAGACTATGCCATATATTGCTACAAGGTCATGCCCTTTGGTTTGAAGAACGCGGGGGCAACCTATCAAAGACTCATCAATAAGGTCTTTGCTGGATTGATTGGAAGAAATGTTGAGGCCTGTGTGGATGACATGGTAGTAAAGAGCAAGCAGGTAGACCGACATATATCAAATTTGGAGGAGGTGTTCACCACTCTGCGGAAGTACATAATGAAATTGAATCCTGCTAAATGTGCCTTCAGAGTGGCGTCGGGAAAATTCCCGAGCTTTATGATAACGCACAGGGGTATAGAGGCCAATCCTGACAAAATACAGGCCTTGGCCTCCATGGAGCCCCCAAGGAACAAGAAAGAAGTGCAGAAGTTGACCGACTGAGTAGCCCTCCTAAACAGGTTTGTGTCCCGAGCAGCGGATATGTGCTTTCCCTTCTTCAAAGTTCTCAGGGGCAACCGAACTTTTCAGTAGAGTGACGAATGCGAGAAGGCCTTCCAGGAGTTTAAGCAAACATTGGAGTCACCGTTGGTCCTCAATAAACCCGAGTCCGGCGAAACTTTGTTCCTATACTTAGCAGTATCTCAAAATGCGGTAAGTGGTGTGCTAGTGAAGGATGTTAACAAAGCTCAACAGCCTATCTACTACGTAAGCAAAGTCCTACTTGATGCTGAGACTAGGTACACGCTGGCTGAACAACTTGCCCTTGCATTAGTTGTAGCAGCTCGGAAACTTAGACAATACTTTCAATCTCACCCAATAGTTGTGCTCACAAACCAACCCCTCAGGCACATACTTTAGAAACCCGACATCTCAGGAAGGTTACTTAAATGGGCGATAGAACTTGGAGAATTCGACGTAGAATTTAAAACTCGGCCCTCTATTAAGGCACAGGCCTTGGCTGATTTCATAGTAGAACTCACCCCAAGGCCTCGGGGGCCAGGGGACACATCGAGCTCGGTGGACCCTTGGAAGATTTTCATGGATGGAGCATCCAACTCCTCGGGGTCAGGCGCATGGATCATTATCATCAGCCCCGACAAGATCACAGAGATTCAGTGTGCACTTCGATTCGAATTTGAAGCCACCAACAACGAGGCTGAGTATGAGGCCGTCATCATCAGTTTGGAGCTTGCTTGTGGCCTTGACCTTGAGTACGTAAAAATTTTCAGCGATTCGCAACTTGTAGTGGGCCAGATAGAAGGAACGTTTGAAAGGAATGAGGAGACAATGAGATTGTATTGCCTACGAGCTCATGATCTCCAACGATGTTTCAAGGGTTGTGAAATTGTGAAGATTGCTTTGGACAACAACTGCAAGGCTGATGCTTTGTCCATATTGGTCTTTATGGGGGTCGATGGACTTGATAGAGCGGTCCACATTAAAATTGTGACAGAACCCAGCATCAGCAGGCCCCCGGAAGTCTTGGACATCGAGCATGAGCCCTCATGGATGGATCCAATAGTGGATTTCATAACTAATGGAACTCTGCCTGGGGATCCTCGAGAAGCAAGGAGTATTCGATCCAGAGCGCCTAGATATTGCATGATCAGGGGAGTCTTATTCCGCATAAGTTTCACTCTACCATATCTTAGGTGTCTTAAACCATCAAAATCATCTCGAGCCATGGCCGAAGTTCACGAAGGTGTTTGCGGGAATCACCATAGGGCTCGCGCCCTGGATTTCAAACTTTTGAGGTATGTATATTACTGGCCTTCCATAAAGAAGGACGCGTCGGACTATGTCAAAAAATGTGACAAATGCCAGAGGTTCGGCAATATCATCCATTGCCCTCCCGAAGACCATACTACCATCGGTGTTTGTGCTCCTTTTGAACAGTGGGGCGTTGACATCCTCGGCCCTTTCCCTGTAGCAAGAGGACAATTAAATTTTATGGCAGTAGCAGTGGAGTACTTTACCAAATGGGCAGAAGTCGAAGCCTTGGCCATTATTTCAGAGCCCAAACTAAGGGCATTCGTATGGAAGTCCATCATATGCAGGTTTGGGATACCAAAGGTCCTCATAACAGACAACGGCCGACAGTTTGACAATCCTCAATTCAAGAACTTCTGCAACAACCTCGGAGTGGACCACCGCTTGACATCAATATCCCATCCACAGAGTAATGACCTCGCCGAGGTCACGAATAGGATCATATTACAGGACCTCAAGAAGAGAATTGGTGATGCCAAAGGTAACGGCCCGATGAACTGCCTTTTATACTCTGGACATATAGAACATTTCATAGAACGGCCACGGGCGAGACCCTCTTCATGCTGGCTTTTGGAGTCGAAGCCACAATCCCTGTCGATATCAGTGTGCCCAGCCACAGAAGGCTTGAGCCGGAGATCCCTGAGTGTACAAACGAGCATCTTGACCTACTCGAGGAGGTAAGGGAGAACGCCGCCGTAAGAGCAGCCTCTTAACAGAACATGACGACAAGACACTTCAATAGAAAGGTAAGGCCTCGGAGGTTCAGAGCAGGAGATCTAGTGTTAAGAAGAGCTGAAGCCGCGGGCCATGCCCCTGGAAGGCTCAGACCTAATTGGGAAAGTCCATTTGAAGTCATACAGAATGTTCGTGGATGGTCATACAGTTTAAGGGATGTCTTGGGAAGACCGCTTCCTAGGCTATGGAACGCCGAAAACCTAAAGATCTATTACAAGTAATTTACTTGGCCCTACTCTGGATTTGATTGACCCCCGTGCCAAGTTGTCTATTTTAATAATCGGCCTACGTGTCTAAGTCCTTTGTTTTCCTTTTTGGTCGGCCTGCGCCTAAGTCATTCTTCTTTTTTAGTTTATTGGCTGGCCTGCGTGCCAGAGTTTAGTTATCAGGCATGTACACCACCCCATTCGCTTTATAGCTGGGTCGCAAGTAAAATGCTCCAGAGCAGTTCGATTAGCAATCTTTCATCCTTAAGCCTTGCTTCGAGCAAGCCTGTAAGCCTTGCCCCGAGCAAGCCACACTTAAGCCTTGCCCCACACTTAAGCTTTGCCTCGAGAAAGCCTTGCGCAATCCGCGAGGATACCACACTCGAGCATCAACCTCGAAGTGCTTGAGTGACGACCTTATGGTGTACAAGATAACATTCATCGGGATATCAAGGCTCGAGGTACTTTATTGTATTCACGAAATACTCCTCGGGATATCCAGGCTTGAGGGTTACTTAGAAATGCTTAAGTAACGAACATATTTGTCCTTTAGAAACATCTATCTACGTTATGTTCTCGATCCTACCACATGCTAAATTATTTAGAAATCTCATTATCACCTCGAGCTCGGTACTTAAAAGTAAATATGTGAACACTCATCGAGAAGTACAAAATTCAAAAGATCCTTCATTGTCATTAATAGGTCGAGCAAAAAACATGGCAAAAATCAGATTACAAAAGATGAAGAGTTTAGTTTTCGGGATACAGAGGACGGGAGGGGAAGGTCTATCTTATATGCCTGAGAGGGGGATCGAGGTTAGTGATATCGATCTGGACATCATTGTCCTCTAGATCTTCGTCGTCGTCTCAGGCACCAGCACCCTCATCCTCAGAAAGCTCGAGAGTGCCTGCAATGTCGGGCACAGACTTCAAATCCTCTGGGACGACGTCGGGAAGCCTGGAACGAAGAAAGGCTCGAGCTTCTTTAAACACGTGTAGGTAGGCCCTCGAGGCGTACTCAGCCTTGATCTTGTCACACTCTTCAGAGGTCTTGAACTCCTTCCAAGCTCGTTCCTTGGCCTCCACAAAAGCTCGCTCCGGGGCCTCGTTGACTTTGGCCTCGATCTCCTTGTTTTTTTGGAGCAATTCGAGCTTCAATTCCTCGGCCTCGTCCTTTGCCACACCGACCTCATCTTTTGCCCTCAAGGCCTCGCGCCTAGCTTCGTCGTGCTATTTCTTCCAAAGATCGAGCTTTGCCTCAAGCTCAGCAACTCGCCGATCCTTCGCGGTCGAAGACTCTTCCATCGACGTTACCTTCGAGGACTCCTCGATCCCCTGGAGAGTGAGCCATCGAGCCATGCTTAGGGTCTGCATAAGAAACAAACAAGTAAATGTACCGAGCTTGTAAAAGGTGAGGTACAAGAGAATCGAGGATAGTTACCTTCATCGTGAAGAGCTCAAGCCGTTTCAAACTTTTCTTAAGCTTGACCCCGTCCTTGTACTTAGCCACGATGTCGGGCACGAGGTGGTACCTCTCGAAGTCGTCAAAGCTGGTTGTAGGAGGTAAAAGCTCATCCTCGAGGTACACCACCTGTGGAGAGTGTCGAGATGCTCGTGGAGGTGGAGTAGTGTGTGAAGGAACCGGATGGCTCTGGTCAACCGCCGGAGGAGGGGGTCGTGAAGGCTCCCTGGGACCCCTCAGAGCGGGGTCGACTGCAGAATCGCGGGCTCTCTTTTTTCCTTTCTTCTTGGCCTGCGTAGGGGTCTGGGGAGTAGTTTGAGGCCTCGTGCTCATGAAATTTCGCAATGCTCGAGGATCGAATGCCATCCGTGAAATGGAAAAATATGACAAACATATTAGAACGAGCACAAGGTAGAGCCCGACGAAGTATATAAAAGAAAGGAGAACGAGCTCTACCCTCAAACCTCTAACATCAACCAAATCTATCACCTCTTTCCCGATCTCTTTCATGTTCGAGAAGAGAGGCTCGAGCTCGACCAGCATCTGCCTATTCCTCTCAACATCCTCGGGGTACTCCTGGGCCTCACAAAACTTTTCGGCGTCGAGGACAACCCATTCAGGCTAAAAAGGAAGATCGGGGTCTTGGGGTACTACATAAAACCAGCCCTCCCTCCAACCCTTTAGAGAACTCGCCATCTTTGGGACCCTAAAGCCTCTTGTGGTCGAGAGATAACCAAAACATGTGTACCTCGGGTGTTTCTTAAGCTCGAAGACTAGCCTAGCAAGGTCGACCATAGGCTCGATCCCTAAGTACCTACAGGCTATGAAAAAGTACACCAACATCCTCCAGGCGCTGGGCAAGAGTTGCCCCGAGCACATTGAATGCCCGACCAGGAGGGCGATAAAGAAAGGGTGCATTGGCCATCTAAAACCAGCCTTAAGTGTCTATCTAAATATCACGAACTCCCTCCGTCGAGCACTCACCACCCTCTTCTCAGGGTCACGTGACCTAATATCACACAGAGGCATGATCTCATACTCTCTGGCAGCCCCTATAGCCAGGTGTTCTTTCAACCTACAGACCTCGTCGGGGTACTTGAACAGCACGTAACCGTGGGCCCTAGGTCGGGTGTCCAGGGGAATGGCCATGGGGATCATCGTGTTCTCTAAATCCTCACCACTACTCGTCCTACTCGAGCTACCCTCACTACTTGACATTATTTGACAGGGCTAAGTTTATACTAATTAAATAACTTAAGAGTCTCGAGGCTTACCTCAAGATTACCCAACGCCCACGAGAGGATTCCTAGGAGATTTTGGAGCGAGCACGAGCTTGCAGAAAGAAGATTTACAGCAGTAAAAGTGAAAGATGGGGGGGTAAAAAAGGATATTTATAGTGAGGGAATGTGGAAGGCCAAGGGTCACCATCTATGACCGTTGAAAGGGACACGTGTCATAGATCAAACGGTCCCCGGCAACGGACATATTTACCACCATATTTCCCGACGATTACAGTGCACCCCCTCCAAGATCCTCGGGATCTTAAAGCGTGTGCACAGGGGCCAGTGATATTATTGATTCTTCATCCCAAGGCCTGACAGGACCGAGGCCTTCATTTATGTTGCCCGGCGTCGTGGTATATCTCGAGGACTCTAGCCCAGTACCTTCCTCGAGGACTTTACTCGGTCGACTTTTCAGGATTTGGTTCGGTGGTCCTCGGGGTCCCCCGAGGCCTCGAGGATATGGACTCCTCAAGATTCGCACCGATGAGTCCTTGAGATTTTGACTACTACGTCCTCGTGGTGTTGTCCTATGACCTACGTCATAGCATCTAACAGAAGAGGAGTCCCGCCTCTCCAAGGACTCTATCCTAAAAGACTGATTCTGGTAGGACTCTTGGAGATGAGGGCGTTAGAACAACTACAATCCTATCAGGAATGAACTATACAGTCCTACTAGGACTCTACCACCTAACTCTATAAATATAGGTTCCCAATTCAGTATTCAGGTATGTTTTTACATTATTTTATAGTTTATAGCCTCAAGCATAAAAATTTCCATCTAACTTAAGTATTGGAGGAGCGACGAGGGCATCCCTCACCGCCTTTGTTTCAGGTACCGGAAGATCACGTTCGTGCTCATCGATAGTCGTCAAGATCGGAAACAGTCAGGTATGATTTTTGGTAGCATCAGTGCATATTAAGAATTTATTAACAGTTTAATTGACAAATAAGTAGAAATAAATAGTCTTGTTAAAATGTAATGCACCAATTAATGTATATTTCTTCACGCTTTTAAGTAACAAATAAATAGTCTTGTTGAGATATAAATAATAAAAAAATCGACAAGAAAAATCCTTCTGTATCAATGGTCAGTATACTTGACAAAAAATGTAGTAAAGTTTATCCAAAAATTTAATAAACGCGATTCACTACAAATTATTTAATGAAAGTGTAAATAGAAGTGTTTTCCGGTCTCCATTTGGTAAAGAGAGGCCGGCCCGCCCTAGAAATCAACAAGAAAGAACTTTAACTATGAATCGGGATATTCATTAATTCAATGAAAGACATCGAACAAATTCTACAAATGGTACAATTTTTGGAACAAGAGAAGCTTTGACATGAAAAATAGATAGTTATTTTAGATAGGTTTGATGAGGGCCTTCTGAAACCATAGAAGATGAGAAGCAATGGCACTTGGACGCCATTAGTAAATATAGAAGAGAGGAAGAAGGAACTCCTTATTGAACAACAAGAAAATCTGTGCGGATCGGCTAGCAACATCGGTTACTTGAGAGACTAGAAGAGCCCATCGACTCTTTCCATGAGATGTCAATAAGTATTTCATCGACACAACAAGAACCCATTATCTGAAGGGAACCGAACAGATTATAATATCAATGGGAATCTTAAAAATGAAACAATTGGTTCTAAACCCAACTATAGAACCAAACCAAACCAAACAAGAACCAAATCAAGAAGTTTTGATTTGATCAAATCCGATTTTTTATATTAAAAAAATATAAAAATAAAGTATGAAATTACTTGTCAAATTGAAAATCGACAAAAAATAGAATATGAAACCCCTCATTATTCTTGTAATCTAATAATTTAAAAAATAATTGAACAAGATAACAAACAAAAATCCACTTCAAAACTCAAGATCAACTTATAAAGGCGATCTTTAGTAATTCTCAATGATTATGGTTCTTAATGGTTGGCCACTTTGAAAACAATAAGAAATTTTATTTTTTATGAAACATTAAACTAAAGAAATATTTTTCCTATTGTGTTGCATTGAAACTATGAATTTCGATTATCCATGAAAGGAAAGAGGAAGAAGTGCATGAAAAATGAAATTTTAACGTGACATGATTTTTGGGTTTAGTATTCAATGATCTAGTGCATCTAAGTGTAAGCCAAAAGAGGAATTTAGAAGAACAAAATCCACCGTTGATTCTCATGACAGTTCTAGAATCGGATCGGAACTAATCAATTCTCGATGTAAGGTCCCAAAGTCAACCAAATTAGTAGAGAAACCACAACTGAACCAACCGGTTCTATTTGGTTCCGGGAAAAAAAAATACCTACATCTAATTATTATTATTGTAATATTGTATTTAGTACTCTATTGTAAATATTGAACAAGCACGAAAAAATTATTATAATGTTTATGAAACAATTTATAGGTAAATTTGTTGCCTAATCCATCTAGATATTACTAAATGAAAAAGTTGATAAAATAATATTATATGTTAAATCTAAAAGTTAATATTCATCACAATATGAATGAGAAATATCTTTTTATAAAGTTAAATATACAATTACCTAATGTATATAATATATGGTTGCAATGCCACACAACCAAATAATTATGTATGACTTATAAGTTCGTAAAAAATGTCACATATTTATTTGAATTCATAATTACGATTTAACTATAAAAGTTTGTTATAAGAGACAATATTAGAGGCACCTCTGACCTATATAACAATATTATAAATACCTCATTACATTTAAAAAATCGCACCAACATTCCATATTTCTATTATAAACTCGAAAGTTCAATTGAATCTTAAGCTGACATGGATGGAGTAAAGGAAAATCAACCCCACTTGGAGTACATAATTTTTTTTATAGGTGTTATATAGACAACACACATGGGTGATGTCCGCACAATTATTTATTTATTTTTAATACATGTGGGGCCGCCACCTTGTGAGGTGCCTTGTGAATAAATCCCCCATATATGGGGATTTATTCAAGGAAAATTGCCCGTCATCTTTGTCAATCTATTCGTGAAAAGACCTATTAATGAATTAAGCTGGTTTGCCAGAATCTTTTTGACACCGTTGTTGACATATACTCACATGGGTGTGGGATCCGTGTGGGACCTATGTGAATAAAAATTTCCATACGCTCCTATTGTGAAAGTGTTGTCACGAAGGGTTTCAAAGAGTGAATCTATGTGTACATAATTTTTTGACATAGGGGTTCACATAATACTCACATGAAGTGGGGAGAACTAAAATGGTGGCCCCCACACCATGTGAGTATTATGTGAACAATTATGGACAATTATTATGTACCACTAGCATTTTTGCGTTTCAAATCCTCCCTGGCACAATGGCAAGATTGCATGTTAATAGTGCTTCTGGCCTATTAACAGTAATCTCGTTTGCTATTTCTTCTTAAAGGAACTCCCAACACGAAAGAGAAACTCTTCCTCATTTTCTTTGATTTTGTGAAAATGAGATATTTTTACCCTGATGCTTTGATGACAGCGTGTCGTTCTAATGTTCAAATTGACAGCGTTCATGACAAAAGCATGGATAATACAGTTGATTGCTCGGTAAAGATCACTTTCTAAACATGCTGAAGATCCGAAAGAGAATTATAAAAAATGATACAATGTATAGAGCACGAAATCTTGCAGCAATGACACTTCAGATTACAAAGACATGAAGAACATAAGTGAACAATACTACACACTATATAACTTGTTGACAATGTTGTGTAACATAAATAACTTCTCCAACATTTCTGATTATGAACAATAATTTTCATAGCTAAGAAGTATCCCCAAGTTAGTTACATTACAAGCCAAGCACAAGAGAGAAGACAAATAATACAACAAAATGCACAACAAGGTCATTTTTTCCTCAAGTTTATATATGTTTTATGATACATTTAATCGTGCCTATATTGAAAAGATTAAAAGAAGGAATTACCACTACCTATCCAAAAGAAAATGGGAAATAACAATAACTGGCATCTTCTTACGGCCATCAACGTCCACGTTAGCAGTTGTTAAGGCAGTGCAACAGGGAAAAGCATGCCCGTATTATGCAAGTATAAAAGATAGGAAGTTTTCAAAGAAACGAAAGCAAAACAATCCTTCAGCAAGAAATCAGCAGCCACCAAGACTAGCTATTGCATATCTTTTTTCTTAATGAGTTGAAATGAAATAACCAACCTGTCCAAGAAGAGGCAAACAATAGAATTTGTGTTTAAAAATAAAACGAGGTAGTTGATCGTAAGTAACAATTATGAAATTCATACTTCTTGTAATCAATACAGCTATTTTATTTTACCACTTTATTAGACCCACAAAAAACATAATAACAAAAGGAAGGAAGAAAATCATAGGATTCATTTACATAAGAATAGAAGCTTAACTTGGAAAGAACTAAACCTGACCTTGATATGATGAGTTCTAGTCATGCCGTTTTGATAGAATCACCAGAAGTTAGTAAAAAGTACTCTGCTACACCGCACAAAATTGTATAGTAAAATTTAGAAATAACCTGGACAGTACCTGTTATAGATTTAAAACAGAGTACCATTAGACATGTTTCTTCAGAATATATGTGGCAACACGTTTAATACCAAGCAGGCTTCATTGCCATGGTATTTGTCATGAACATCTGACTCACCTAAATGCTTAAGTTCTCTTAGGAAAAGAATGTATGTATCTCAATTTGTTGCTATCTGTGTGGTACACAATATGGACTCTTGCACTACCAAGTAGACTAGGAATAAGAAAGAACCTCATCATTGCCTTTCGTACTTCTTTGCAAACTCTCTGAGCAGCAGTCTCTTCCGAAAATCCAGATATTTGTCCAAGCTAGTTCCAGCCCACTGCTGGCAAAAGTTTTCATCAGTTGGAACCAGTGAACTCAAAGGAAATGGCCCTTTCAGAGCTTTCTTCAAGGAAACCAAAAATCTATGGCGGGGTCGAATTCGCTGGTCTAGAGACAAGCTTAGGTAGGTTGGATATTTGGTCAGGGAATGGACCTCATTTCTAAGTTCATTGATCAAGTACATGTATTTAGGTTTCAGATTTCCCTCCAAAGATAGAGAGAATACCTGCATGTACAGATGACATCATCTGAAAATTCAATTTCGTTGTGATGTTAAGCAAAAGAAGATCCATATGAAAAGGTAAAGTATTGAGGGCAAGTTGGTTAAGTAACCCAATAGCAGTTTGAGGTACAGAAGCAATTGCATAAGAATCCAGCTGACCTGTGTAAGGCTAGTTGATACTTTCAGTATGTCAGAGTTGCGCATCCCAATACTTCTCAAGAAATTGATCCTGGGGCGTAATCCATCTTCAATGCTGTAGTGAAGTATTTGAGGATGTTTTGTGACCATCTTTACTATACTCTCTCTTGGTGCTCCCAACTCTTTTCTCAGAAAATTGTAACGAATATTCCACGTATTGTCTATCCGCTGGACCAGAATTTGAGGGCTTAACTGCACGACTTTGCTTAGATCTGCCGTCTTGATTCCTATCTCCTCGAGAAGGTACTTGACTGTGGGTCTTAAAGAATTATCGATACTGTAAGAGAACAGGGATGGAGTGGCAGTAATTATTTGCCCTATTCTGGATTCTGGAATGCCCAAGCTACCCAAAAAGGCAACATGGGACTTCAGATTATTTTCAATGGTGTACCCCAAAATTTGAGGCTGCCTCAAAATTATTTTTCTGATATCTCTATGTTTGACACCAACACTTAACAAATATCCCAATCTTTCCTCTGCTGAATCAACATTTATCTGAAGGGATGGCATATGCCTTTCATACATTTGAATAAAGTGTGATTCCTTAAGACCAAAAGTGCTCAAATAATCAAGAAGCGGAAACCATCTTTCATCTAAGTCTAGTTCTTCTGACAAATGAGAGAATCTGTTCTTAGAAGAACTTTCTGCTTCCTGGTGCCATCAGATAAACAACAAACAATATGCGGAGTCATTACCACCCAAAGTTATACTTAACAGTTAGTGATGATTGTTACCTTTTCTCTGTTATCACCTAAAGAACCAGTGCTTGCTGATTGCCTGGAAGTGTTATACGAAATGCCACTCTCTCTCTTTTTAAGGATGTCTTTGCCATTATTTATACCCAACTTGTGTTGCCTTGTTTTGAGGTTTTGTCCAGAATTTGATGAGCTTGCACCCCCAACTCTCTTTAGATGCCTGTGACTGCCTGCACAATGAGATTTACCTTAAGTCAATTATCCCTTCTGTAGAGTATCAAGCACAGGAAATCAGTAAATTTGCACCAGCACTGCAGAAATCATAACACAGAACGCCAAAAATGGTCACACAGTTCAGTCCAAATAGACCTAGTCTGTGGAGCTCAGTGGAACCAAATCATTGTCTCGCAATGATTTGCCCAAATCTAAGCACTAGAACCAAATCACTGTCTCGCAACCACAGCAGATTCAAGTCCGCGAGTATTCACAATGATACAACACCATAACCCTCTCAAACCTCCCAAGAATATACAGCACTAATTCAGTCCAAACACTGGGGACTAAGCCTTTCAGTCTATCATGTAGACCAATGAACATAGGCCAGAAAACCTCCATGAAACTAGAGATCAACAGTAACTTCATAGGTTATTGAAAAACCTATTAGAGAGAGAATATCGTAGAGAGAGGAGAAAATAGCCAGTGAAAATGAGTGAGACCATTTCAACTGCCACCCAAACCCAGTTAAAAGTGGATTCCGCATGTACAATTGGAAGTGTGGACTCTGAACCACAAACTTCACATCGTTCACATAACTCTACTTCAAAATCTACAATAACACCCAAAGAATTACAAATACCTTGTTTCATCTTGGTTGAATTCTGCATCTTTAACCGTTGTCTATCAGCTTCGGATATTTTGATGTCTGCAAACTCATCCTGTATCCCAGATCAAACAAATGTCCACCAGATCGTGACAAATAAATAAACTATATCAAGTTGAAATGTTGAATACAATGTGAATTTTATTATCATTGCATCAGTGACTGACTGACAGGTAATTACCGCAGATGTCCATTGACAAAATTACCATGGCACCAGTAATTCGGAGGCAGGCTGATAAGAGTTCTCTTTCTCTCAAAATTTACAAGAGGCTTTAACATAAACATTTATGAAATTTATCCCAGAAACCAAAATAGTAAAATTAATTTCACTCCCCTGCACTTCAAGCCAAAGTTAAACCAATAATCACTTACATTTAAAACGAGATTCCACAGTGCTCCTATTGTGCAAGTAAGTCCATCTTTGAAACCACATTTACATAATTTACATTGACAGACAGCATAACGTTGATTCTCCTCCTCATTTTCTTCAATTTGTGATTAGGTGAGTGAACAATTAATTTCTGAATGATTTCGTCAGATTATCAAGTAAAGATTTCATTTCTAGACTTGCAACTCTGCATTTGTTTATTTTTCGTTTTACAATAATCCAACATCTTAGCCGAAAGAGATTATTGTCCATACAGACTCACAAATACAATATCTAGCCGAAAACCCAATTTATTCCTTTCTTCTGAGCTAAAAGTAGCATAAATATCATTAGAAATCAATTATAAATCGAATTTGAAAAGAAAATAAAGAAATAAACTCACATCAGAAATCCAATCGTCATCACCGTCATCCACGCCACCACCACTGTCTTCGTCGTCAAGATCTTCTTCACTGTCGTAAGGCGAGACTGGCTGTCCATACCTGGATTTGCGATTGCGCTTCAGAATTTTGGGGTTGGAACGCGACGACACAACCCGAATCTTCCTACAATATACTCTGTTAATTCTTCCTTTAGCCTTTAAATTGAACTGTGAATCCACACAGAAATTTTGCAGTGATGTGAAGAAATTGAGTGGAATGTAAGAGTTTGAGCGATTAAATGTGGGAGTAAAGAGCGATAAAACTGTCATTTCTATGTTTGGATTTAAAGGGGGTGAATCAGTGAGACACAGAAGAATATACTCTAAAACCCTAACAATTATCTTGAATTCATAATTTCCATCTTATCTTCTTCTTCCGATGTGTGGGGTTCTGTTTTCTCGTTGAGTTATTGTCTGGACGTCATTTTTGGCGCCACGGACAGCGGTCTTTTCTTATCAAGACCATTTTTGACTGTTAATTCTACTTATTAAAGAAAAAAATTGAGCCCCTATTTGTTAAATTTTCATTATTGTTCTTCTATTCATTTTCAACCACACATTTTTCAATAAAATAATATTATTCATCACCTTAATAAATTTTCCTTCTGTTTCAACTACATATTCTCCATCAATATATTATTTCAGAATATGGTTATTTCACAAATGATCATTGAAGTTACAGCAAAATAACAAAATTGTCAATGAAGTTCGAAACTTGCATTAACGGTTACTTAACTTTCAGCCACTTTAAAAAATGGTCACTAAGGTAAGTTTTTGGACTTTCTTATTCTAACTGAAACTTGAATTAACAAAACACGGCCTTCAAAATTGGAGGACCTGAAGTGCAATTCCTTTTTTTATAAAAACCAAATTGATGTCTGTTTTGCCTTTTTTTTTTTTTTGCCTGTTTTACTTCATTTTTTTTTTCCAACCATAATAAATATCTTGTTTTGCTTATTTCTCCTTAGAATTTATTCTAAAAACACTAGAGTTCATATTCCAATTTTATAAAACACCAATTTAACCAAAACATACAACAATTTCACCATGGCAATTTGCATTACAACTTCATAGCATACAGCAACTCACAATATTCCACATTGCACCAAAAAGTAGTTGTATTTCCCCATACTTCAACATTCGCCATAACAATGTAAATTATGGCTTCATAACATAGAACAACTCAAAATGACCGTTTTTCACCAAAAAGAACTGTGTACAGAAACACACATCACATAATTTGCCCAGAATGTACGATTTCTAGCCATATACTGTGATTCGAATGATATCTTTTAGAATGAACGTAACATCATATCTACATCACCATTAAATTCTGGGTATGTGACAACTTCTTCGCCACTATTAGAATGAACGATTCGAAGGTCATCTGAGGGTGCATATTCAGAATTTTCAGATTCATATGCTGCTTCCAACGACACTATCTCATTCCTCATGACGAGTTCAATATTCTCGGTAACGTTTTCNAAAAAGAACTGTGTACAGAAACACACATCACATAATTTGCCCAGAATGTACGATTTCTAGCCATATACTGTGATTCGAATGATATCTTTTAGAATGAACGTAACATCATATCTACATCACCATTAAATTCTGGGTATGTGACAACTTCTTCGCCACTATTAGAATGAACGATTCGAAGGTCATCTGAGGGTGCATATTCAGAATTTTCAGATTCATATGCTGCTTCCAACGACACTATCTCATTCCTCATGACGAGTTCAATATTCTCGGTAACGTTTTCGAATGAGAATGTCGTCTTCTTCACCAAGGCTATAATCGGAATCATTGAAGGTGACATCTTCTTTATACGAAGCAGTGTTCAAATCACCTAAACAATGAGAGATTATAAAACGGAATTAGCTGACTGTACAGTGAAAAATAAGAATTTGTAGGAACCTATGAAATCGTAAATTCACTGCACATATTTATCAAGCATGTATAAAATGAATAAAATGGTTTGCATTAACCAGTATTTGATGATTTTGATTCGTCCCAAACCGACAGAAATAGACACACGCACATCCATAGCAAACATTCAGTCAAATAGGACTCATTTTAATCCTATGCATCCAGAACTGTAAAAATAAAAAAAGAACAGCTTGCACGTTGACAAAGTTCTACTTTCATACCATTCCCTTTGAATTGTGACTAAGTTATTTAGTTTCTACCAATATTTATTGATTAGAAAGATTGGAAGTAATATTAATGCGCAAAAAAATAATATACTTCCCCTTCTTTCTCTTCTACCCCCTAATTCTCACCTTTTCTTCTTCTACATAATTAACGATCTCTGTGATTCAAAGAAGTCCAAACAGAAGAAAGCTTACTTCGCCATGTGTCAAAGCAGTGTAAACAAAAGACCACACTTTTTGCGAGGATGGGAACATGAAAAGTTGATATCATTATCAATTGCAGGCTGAAGAAATTAAAATTATTATTGAGGATTCCTAGAATTTTCAAATTCCAGTGCAATTATAAATCCCTATATCATATCTGCCCATTTTTTTTCTTACTAAAAAGGTTTGTCCTGCAGTCATTACCAATCTCCTTACCAATTGAAAAGAAGCCAATATATTAATCATGTGTGATATTATCGTGTAGAAGGTATGTTTTTTATATAACTATATCTGTTTCATAGGACCATATACTCGTGTGTTTCTCAACTGAAGCTCATCCCAGATAGGCAATAGTTCTATCAAGGCGTGGGCCCCAAGTGGAATAAAAAAGTGCCAAAAAAATCACAGCACGTAACCTTGTCTGTTTCTCAATGTTTCAATGCCAAAAAATGATCCAATTCAGCTGGTAGAAACTGAGACACGTGAACTCACAAGCATATTAATGGAGCCTTTATTCCATTTCAACACAAAAAGAACCAATTAAAGTGGACCCAAA
>CAIGRH010175613.1:0-10578 GCA_903798295.1 Fraxinus nigra | reverse complement strand
ACTCAATTAGTAAATCCAATATTTTGTTCCGTAAAGCTAATATGCACATTATCGATGTAAAATATCTCCAACAAATTTATGGCTAATCAAAGTGAAACTCATTGGTTAGCAATAAAATGAGTGTTAAGATACATAAATTGCCCACTTAACTTAGGTTTAAAACTTCAAAGGTGTAATTTTGAAGGGTTATACCAATTATAATTTTGCAGATGATTTGAATAAAAGAAGATTCACTTTTTACCCTTTGTAGTGGTTGTATTAATTAGAAGTCCCAATTGTAAAAACTTGTAGCCCTATCTTCTATTGAAACTGAGTATATTGCAGCATGTGATGCTGTGAAAAGACTTTGGTTGAGGGATTTTTTAACTGAAATTGGTTTCATAAATGAAGTAGTTAGAATTTTTACAGATAATCAAAGTGTCGTACATTTAAGTAGAATTCTTGTATATCATGATATAACTAAATATGTATATATTAAGTTTCATTATGTAAGAAACAAGTTGAAAAATGTATGATTAATCTAGTAAAAATTCCAACTAAGTACAATCATTCTGATATTGGTACTAAGATTCTGCCTTTGAACAAGTTCAGGAAGTGTTTTGACAATTCTGAACATTACATGAAGGTAATCTGTTTAGTAAGTCTGTTTTATTAATTTTTGTTTTGAATCTATACTAACTTCATTTATTTTGTTTTTACAGGTTGTTAGAGCAAATGAAACTTGTTAGTAGCATTTGGATTCTACTTAGATGATCCATGAATAGTTCAACATGGTGGAGATTGTTGGATTTGGGCATGGTTCCTCACTATTCATTTGGTCATGATCCTTGTTTTTTGGTAGGCTATTTTTAATTGGGCTAAGTACATATGCTTTTGTGTTCTGGTCCACTTACCAAAATCGACTTTGGCTATTGGAATACTTTGATCTGGACCGTTCATTTAGTGTAATAGTGACCGCTTGATAAGTGGTTTTTTTTTTAACCTGAGTATATATACGCCTCTTTCTCTTCTTTGTATGGGCTTGGTGCTTTTCCGTGTGATTTGTTCTTTTATGGTTTTCTCGTCTGATTCTTTCTTTGTAATCTTTGAGGCATTCTCTCTGTATATTATCAGAGTTTTGATTATGATTGTTTTTAGTAATCAATCATTGAGAGAAATTGTATAGATTACTTGAGCGTTGTGTTAAAAAGATAGGTGAAAGAAAAACTTGATTATTCAGACATTTGTATTTTTTTTTTTTATGAATTGATTGTGGAATTGAGCATAATCTACGTGTAAATGCTCACCGGATGAGTAGGCCAAAAGCTGAATATTCGGGCCCTTAGTGGTGAGAAATTTCTTCGTGTTCTTTAGTTTTCTACATAATTAATATATTTTTACAAATTGTTGTGAATCCTAAATAAACACGATTTTGATACCAACACGCACATTCACAATTCATATATACAACGCCATCTTTGCTAGCCATTAGCCCCCACAACCAATTTCATCTATTTTGTGTCACGCTGCTTTTGGAAAAAATAAATAAATAAATCCATCAGGAAGAAGTTTAACACCTTGAGGTAAAAAAACTAAGATGCTTCATATAACTATATCAGTTCGTTTAAAAGAAAGATTCAACAGGATCGATATATTCTTTATTTCTACTTGAGAAAACAAGAATAAACATGACATCCTCTCAATCTTTTTGAAACAAGTCTCGACAATTCACAACAAAACCATAGCAACAAAGTACAAATCATGCCAAAAGATCCCAATGAAGACTTTGAAATCAAAATCCATAAGCAAGGGCATGTTTAGAATGGCTTTCCGGTTAGCGCCCCACCATGATACACCTATTCATACAAGCCACTGGCTTCTCAAATGAAAACTTGGTCACCTGACCACGACACTACCATTGTTTTTAAGTTCACTGTTTATAATCACACTGGCTGGAGATCTAATTATGTATTTTTTTTCATAATAAAATCGATCAATCAGAAGTTGAACACCTCGTGGAAACAAATAAGATAATTGAGACAACTACACAAGTTCGTTCAGAAGAAAGATTCAACAAGATCAATGTATTCATTTCTTCATGAACAAACAAGAATAACGTGGCATCTTCTCAATCTTTTTGAAACAAGTACGACAACCTAGGATTTTAATTAAATCTTGACAATTCACAATAATCCAGCCATTACTCATTACTTGTCATAACAGTAATAACTCGTGGTTCAGGTAACCTTTGTTTTGTTTCAACTGATCGTGCTAATAATCCCTCAGCCATGGGATTGCAGACCTCTCACACAGGATGGTCAGTAAACAATAATTAGTCCGTCAAAAATAAACCTAGCTCGACCCATTTCCCATGACATTGCACTGCAACTACAGCAGCCTGATCCGTTAAAAAGACCGGAATTCAGCTGCACCCATGGACACGGAAATATGAGAAGCTATGACTCCTATCAAACTAGTATCTCTATGCACGAAGAAAGTTTAGGAGCAAAATTGATAAATCACACCCACGAAACGAGGACATAAGATATGTTTCGACAGAGCTCCACAAGCTACTCATCATTCAAACATGTAAACCATTCCCATTGCTGTAAATGGCATCTAAAGAGCCATTAGCTAGCTTAGTCGGATTCTCATATAGGTGTGCTTTTATTGCTGAGTTACCATTGCTCTTTCTAATTGTCTTTGTCGCACCTTTCTTCAAAAGAGTATCCAGCTGGCCACTTGCCGCTGCTACAAGTCCTGTTGTGAGAAAAATGTTATTATCAAGGATAATTGCCAGCAATCTAGTGCAATCCATATACACCCAACTCACAAAAATGCCTACGAATCCTATCTCCATATCTAGGGAATTGCATGCAAAAAGAACCACAATCAGTCAGCTCATTTTCGAAAAAGCAAATGAAAATTCAAGAACGTTGAGCAATTCAAATACATCACAAGTTTTATTATTCCTTGTAGCCTAACAAGGATTCTAAAATCTATGGTATGGCCACTAAAATCATCAATACCAGGACAAAAGAAGTTAAAATTGCCATATACTTTCTGCACTCTTAATTTCATGGTGTCAGAAGAGAAGAAGGAACTATGAGTTTACAGAGGATAAATACCCAGGACTTCTGCAAAATTTTAAAGCTCAGAAACTTGAGATGGCAATAAAAAGTACCTAAGAAAAGAGCAGATGGCTTCCCTGGTCTCGATTTAAACTCAGGGTGAAACTGAACACCAATAAAGTAAGGATGACTGGGTAGCTCGATGATCTGCAATGGCATGCAAAATTACCTCACGAACAGCAAGAGCACAATCATAATTGGAAAGCACGGTGACATTACAAAAGAACTACCTCCATGCGATCACCAGTTTCATCTTTGCCAGTAAATGAGAGACCAGCATCTTCAAGTTGTTGAACCATATCCGGATTTACCTAGAAAAGATCAAACTTTTTTTTTAAATGAACCCTTATGGAACTGCTGTTAAAGACAAAATACCTATCAGGAACAGAAATTTCTTTATATTGGAAATTGCAGAAAATTATGTCCAGAGCATGGTGGTTCTACACACCTCATATCTGTGTCGATGTCTCTCGTCAATAAAGCTCTTGCTGCCATATCTGACAAAAATATCAAAATTCATTTTCAAGTTAGATATTAGAGGTTTAGTTCAGCATATCAGCAGTATCCTTTCTGTGAGTTCCCAACATTGTGCTCAGTGAACAAGCAATTGTGTATTCAAGTGTACAAGGACAATGGATGCTAAGAGTTACTTAGGTTACAGCAGTAAGTGGATGGTGTATCCTGCTTTGTAATTGCTTCGAATTCATAAATGCCTATAAACACCACATTTCAGAATAATGCTGGAAGGTACAAATGACGGGATTCTTGTACTTGTTACATTTTAACAAGCATCCTATAATTCTTGGTTTATGTTAGTTCTGAAAGATTGGAATATTATCAAGGGCCACTTCTCTAACCAGACAGAATTTACATCAATTCTCATTTCAGTCCACAAATGTTCCTAACCACAGCGTATTGGTCCAAAACAACCCATCCTGCCACATGTCATGGCTCTACTCTGCATAATTTACAAGAAGAACCTGATTGTGCAAAGAAGCTTGTGTATCTGATATGCTGTACAAGAATGTTCCAATATTTTCTTCACCTTTTTATTCAAGGCCGGGATGACTTAAAAGGCCAAAATTTATAGACTTACAGCTTAGCAGATGTACTAGAGGTACTCTGAAAGTATGTCCTCCTTGATCCAAGGCGCATGGTGCCTCCCATGTGGGTCTTTGAACCCTGTTAAAATAAATGTGAGAATAAGTGGTTTAATCAAATTTATATCATATGGGTAATATTCCGCAAACAAAGATACTAGGACACTGAACCTCTGGCATAAATATAACACAACGATTTTGAGTGTCTGGGTCAAATTCTGTGCTGTTTGCATCTTGTAGTCCAAGGGCAGATCGTGCAAACTCAATGACAGCTATTTGCATTCCTAGACATATTCCAAAGTAAGGGATCCTGTTTTCGCGGGCATACTTTGCAGCAAGAATTTTACCCTCCACCCCTCTGTCACCAAATCCTCCCGGAACTAGTACACCATCGGCCCCCTATAGGGCAAGGATTTGTCAGAAGGAACGATTATGACATGTAATTATAATTATAAATGTAAAAAAGTGGCATATATCAGTGGTTGCATGAATACAGAAGTGTAAGCTATGCAGACCTTCAACAAATTCCAAGCGCTTTTATAGGCATCGGGATTCTGCAAGATGGAAATTTCTGACATTGTTAGATACTGTGTACAGAGATATAATAAATGATTACAGTACATAAATAACCTCTTTTGAAGTGGCATCTTCAAGGTCAGTGGATGGAACCCAATTAATACATAATTTTCGATTGCAAGCAACAGAAGCATGCAAAAGAGCCTGCAATAGTGATTGAACTATGAATTAGTAATGGTAGCTATCACTCAAAACCATCTCTGGATCATCCATGCATATATTAAAATGATATAGGAATCCAGGGAAGTCTAGCATCTACAACTATCACAAGGATGTGAATGCATATTGTCAGCAATACATAAACGAGTGGCATAATTGTATGCTGCCCGTTCAGAAAATCCACCAGAAAAATTAATTAAATCCAACTACACAGATGTCAAAACCAGGTCATAAGAAGTGGTTCTGTCCATCCAGAAATCCAGGACACCAGAAATATTAATCACATCCAACTCTAAGGTGGTTTAACTCGGTTTAGTGGTTTGGTGCAGAAAAAAATAATATTGAAATAGCAATGACTTCAGAAGAAGCATGGACATTAGCATTATATAAGCTATCTTAAATAAACAAGCTCGGTGTATTTGAAGAAAATTACCAAAATCGGAACAAAATATTACCAAGATGGAAAAAATATACAATGACCCCCGATTGTTCAATTTAGTGAAAAAAAATATCGCCGAAAAAGACCACTATAGAGGTTAGCAAACAATCTGGCTAGAAGAATAAATTATGTATTTAGCACATTATAGATTCCAAAATACCCCATAATGTTGGGAATAAGTACAGATGAAGTATAATACTCAGGAAACTACTCAAATGCAGCAAAATTCTCTTTGTAAGACGCCACTTTTTCGTACATATGTGCACCAGAATGGTTATATGTGCATACACACATCTACAATTGTGATAGGTTGCATGGTGGTACAAGTATATCAAATTATTTTCAGTTTAAGATATGTACTTCTATTCAATGACCTCTATAAGCAAGTAGGTTATCTTTCTTAAAACTGGTGTTGTCCAGTTTATAAGCATGTTCAAAAACTATAGTATGAGCATTAGCCCTAATCTGCAGGTATCTTTATGCCATGATATGGTCTATAAGAAAACTAACTGCCAATGTATTAACATATTTAGGAAGTACTACAATGTCAAAGTCCTAACCTTTGTATACAGACTACAGAGGAAAATAAAGTACAATTACGAATTCAGTTAAGAGTTTCTTATACATGAGTTACAGCTAGCTGCATGACAGTAATAAAAACTAAGTACAACTGACACAATAAGTTCACCTTCAGCACAGAGAGGTAAGAATCTGTAAGGCCAGTGTACTTTCCAACCATGGCAATTCTGACCTGTAAACAAACTAATTTTTTTTTTAAAATGTCGTGTGAAACAAGAGCAATTATGCCCAAATTCAGAAATGATGAGAACCTACAGGCTCGTGCAACATATCACAGCGATCAGCCATAGATGTCCATTCTCCCAAAGCAGGTTTGAGACCATCACTACAGCGTAAAACAATAAGATAAATTCACATCAACAGTAAGAAAGAATAGAAACAATAGTGTCAAACTCCTAAAAGAATGAACTGAACAGAAAAAACCGCAGATTTTTTCACAAACCTTTTGAGGTTCAAGGCTCTCAAAATCGCCTCATGAGCCTTCTGGTCCTAAATAGGAAGAACAGATATTACAGCACTGTTAAAAAAACCAAAATGTAGAATGATATCAAATCANACAGCGATCAGCCATAGATGTCCATTCTCCCAAAGCAGGTTTGAGACCATCACTACAGCGTAAAACAATAAGATAAATTCACATCAACAGTAAGAAAGAATAGAAACAATAGTGTCAAACTCCTAAAAGAATGAACTGAACAGAAAAAACCGCAGATTTTTTCACAAACCTTTTGAGGTTCAAGGCTCTCAAAATCGCCTCATGAGCCTTCTGGTCCTAAATAGGAAGAACAGATATTACAGCACTGTTAAAAAAACCAAAATGTAGAATGATATCAAATCAGAGCATAAATACTTACTCGCAAAAGCAAAGGCACATGCCAAATGTTGGAAACATCAAAGAGGGTGATGATGTTCTCTAACTGGAGGGCAAGGGAAATATATCAGCACCTCATTTTATTTTATTTATGAAAAAAAAATGATATTCCAACTTTTGTGAACTCATAATACCGGAACATGGCAAAAACGGGAAAGTTTTTCCTTGACATTCACATCGAGTTCCTGCAAAATGCACTACGACTTTAGAAATGGAATATGCGTGTCGTGTGTTGGTGGTGAAGAAGGAATGTAATGAGTTTAGCCATTAACGCAGAGCTTGTTTGTTTACTTAATTATACTAGCTGAGCTAGAACTTGGTTATAAGCTCATATACTGAACAGGTCAGCTTGACTAAGCTTGGGGAGTAATATATACTTAAATTACCACTATATAAGAACAAATATTCATCTATGTGTACGTATCAGTGAGTTCCACAACCAAAATATCCATCATACTCATATATTATTTAAATTTGAAATTTTGACTAATTTATTTTATACTTCAAAAATAATTATATTATCATTTCTTTAAAAATTTCGATAGTTTTAGGCTGGATTTCAAGATTGAGCATGGCTTGGTTCAATAGTTAATTGTGTCACACTCAAGCTTGTCTAAGAAGCTCAAATGTAATTCAAAATGAGGTCAGGTCATTTGATGAGCCACTTGAGCGTGAACTTTAACATTTGGCTCATTTTGTTAACAGATTTAGGGGGGGAGGGGAGGTGAGAGAGAGAGAGAGAGAGAGAGAGAGAGAGAGAGAAATGTGAGGGTGAGAATGATAAATTAGGGTTTTTGTTTTAATATATTACCTGATTTTTTAATAATGAAACTTGGTCCTGAATTTTGAATTTCAATCTTTAAACACCTGAATTATTATAATTTCCCATTCAGATAAGTGGGAAATGGCTAATTAAATTAGGCTGCTTTCAATGATTCAAATAGTTTTAGGGTCGAGTTATTTCATTAAGGCGTCAACTTTCGTTCAGTCATTTGGTTGATGCCGATTGAGAAAATATACGGAGTTACATCATTGCTCGAGATGTCNGGAGAGAGAGAGAGAGAGAGAGAGAACCGTGGTGCTGCGGCAAGCTAAAATATTTGGAGTCAATCCCAGGCTTCGTAGCCCTCTAACGCTATGCTGTGTTGGCTTCGTTTTCTGACCATGCAAACGCCATAGTGGTACTTTTATTATATTGAGGATTTAAAATTATAGAATGGAATATCTATAAAGTAGCGTCTTTAAGTTCATGCCCCAAAATCTCACCTGCTCACCAACAACGTTCAGGACAGGCACAAGGCTAACATGTATCAAGCAAAAGTTGCCAGCTCCTGAGAAGGTCAATTATTGACACACCGATGTAAGAAAAACAACTGCCAGCCTCTGACAAAGTTAATTTAAGTGAATGTAGTTATGAGTTGAGATTCACAGAAATAATCTTACCTACTCGATATGAGAACTGTCCCAAAGCCTCAATGAAGGGCATTGACTCGATATCCCCTACATGATGAAATATCTTTTTTAGAAGCAACAAATGTTAGAAGACAACTTATTTTAATGCGTGTGAAACACCTTTCGTACCAATAGTGCCACCCAATTCTATGACACAAACATCAGCTGGACCCTCTTTCCCATCCACTGGTATAAGGGCCACACGTTCAATCCACTCTTGAATGGCATCGGTAATGTGAGGTACAACCTAAACAAGAGAAGCAGTGTGAAATTATGCACCATTATAGACGGTACAACATAAAAGCAAACTTCAAAATGAGTGGCAAACCTGAACAGTATTTCCCAGATAATCCCCCCTTCTCTCCTTATTGATAACAGACTGAAGGAAGACAAGAAGAAGCACAAAATTTTACAAATCAAAATCTACCAACTTGATAAAGACGTCAACAAAGCAGAAATGGATTAGATTTCTGTAAAAATAGTACTCCCTTAGTCCTACAAAGACAAACTTATTTTTATTTTCACAGATTAAGAAAATATAATTGATATAATTGAAAATATATATTAAAAAAAATTTACATTTTTCTAGTAAATCCCTACATTAAATAATGGTTTAAATAGGAAAAGTTCATATTTCTTGATAACAATGCACATTAAATAGGACTATATTAAAAAACTAAAATATTAATTATACTCTCAACAAAGAAAGCGACCCATAATTTGGGACATGTGAAAAAGTAGAAATCTTTATGGGACAGAGGGAGTAATAATAAGCAAAATACGTGCCTGGTAAATTTTTCCAGTAGTTATATTATTGTCCCGGGTCAATGTTATATCTAGAAACCGCTCATAGTTTCCAAGGTCGAGGTCCACCTACAAAAATGGAATTATGTCATCATTTACTTAGGATATGAGGAAAATTCAAATCTCAACAGACCACTTCAGCCAAGATTTCACGCCAATATTTACAGACAAGACTACATGCTATTAAAAACATGAAATAGCTGCAATCTTTATACAGAATTAAAACAATATTAAAACTAAATTCAAGTGAAAACAAACATATAGATCTAAACAAACTAAAGCTTGATAGAAGGATGCTTTTCTAACCTCTCCGCCGTCGTCCAAGACGTATACTTCTCCATGCTCAAAAGGTGACATTGTTCCGGCATCAGTATTCAAGTAGGGATCTGAAGACCAGCACAAAACACAGATAAATGCAAAAAATAAATATAAAAAGGAGATATGGGGAGATTAAAGAGATAAAAGGAAAATTAGAAAAATCAAAGGGATATCTTTTAAGACAGACAGATAAAAAGATGAAAAACGGAGAATGAGAAAATTTCCCAGTGGTTGGGAAAAAGGACATAACCAAACACAGTCTAATCTCGTCACAGTATAAAAAGGTAATTTTACGGCTTCTCAAAACGTAATATGAAAAGGAAAAGCATATTCACTTTTTCTTTTGTGGATTCAATCATGGAGCTTAGACCCCAAAGACATTTTCCTCGTATTCCTACCAGAAGGGAGAGACAATGGAAGGAAGAACAAAAAATAAACAAGAACGAGAACGAGAGAAGGAAAAAAAATTAACCAATCTTGATGGAAGTAACACGAAGTCCACAGGCCTTAAGGATGAGACCAATACTGCTTGCAGTCACTCCTTTCCCCAAACCGCTAACCACTCCACCAGTCACCAAAACATACTTCATTTCCTCTCCGACGATACTTTTTCAGCCCAGAAAAAGAAAAAAAAGTTATTAATTACTCAGTCAGACATTAAGCGAACATGAACATAGAAACTAAAATGAGGAAAAATCTTACATAGTTGTTGGCAAGCCCACACAGAGAAGACTAGTGATTGAATGCAGTAAAAAAATTGAAGATTGTAGAAGAAAATGAGATTTGAGAGAGAAGAAGTAGTGGCGGCTATCATACGAGGGAGGCGCAAAGGGCAAACGAAATTCTTTCTAATCCTCGCCTCTTTGCCCTCTTATTTATAAATCCCAACAAAAACCTCCCTAGACCCGTCGTTCCTTGTTTTTTGTTCCCTTTTCCCTTTTAAAAATTAAATAATCCATTCCATTATTAATTAATTATAAACTAGATTTTGATCCCTTGTCCACTTTTTACTGCCCATATTTGGGATCCATAAAAATTATCATTTGAGAAAATATGTTTTCTGAAATGGGTTAATTTCACAAATGGTCACTGAAATTACTTGAAAATATCAAAACGGTCGCTGAAGTTTCAAAATTTCAGAAACGATCACTGAAGTTTCAAATTTCTTTC
>CAIGRH010175593.1:0-10417 GCA_903798295.1 Fraxinus nigra | reverse complement strand
TATATATATATATATATATGCCAAGGCTTCCTAGCCAAACCCGTGTGAAAAATTCTCTGCAGATTTTCTCTCTTAATATTGAAAAGTCCTTTGTTTATTTTTCATCAAGTTAAAGAGGTTATTAAGTGGGTATTGATTAGAAGACGTTTGGTGCTACAATGACTCAATTCTACTGCAAATTTTCAATTAAATTTTAAATAACATGGCTGGAGGTATGTAATGTATGTCTTGCACGCGGTATCAGAGCCACCTTCATACTTTGGGCTATCCAGATTTTGAAATAATAAGCATAAAGAAATTATTAGCATGTGTACTGTTTGTATAGAAGGGTAAAAATCTGGACAAATTTTAGTAAATGTTGATTCAAACTTGAGTGAATGATTATTTGACCAACATCAATTAATTATACGTGCATGTTAATCCTAGACACTGAATTAAATATGCATAGTATGGGCCCGCTTCTGAAATGCTGGGAGGGCAAAGCATGCATCTTGATTTTATTTTCATTTTTTAAATATAATTTGACCCTACTTGCTAAAGAGAAAATTACATAAATAAATCACGTGTTTAAAGATTGAAATTCAAAAATCAGGTACCAACTTTTATTATTCAAAAATCAGGTATGAATATAATTATCTACACCCAATTCAATTTCAAACCCTAACCATTACCCTTCGTCATTTTCTTTCCACCTCTCCTTCTCTCTCACTCTCTCTCTCAACGCCGCACTTCTCCTCTTCTCTCATCTTCTCTCATTCTCTTCGTGGCTATAGCAATGACTCTCAAGGTGCATCATCGCCGCTGTTGCCGGTGGGTAGTGGAGGCAGTCGTCGTCGCCCATCGCTGTGTGGGGGTTGTAGCACCGACAACCATCTAGAGAGAGAGAAATGTGAGAAGCAAGAGTTTTAAAGAGAGAAAGGAGGGAGACGTTGTAGTCCGACGTCGCGCGCGCAACGATACAGATCCGCTACGCTCACCCGACTATCTCCCTATTTACCTGTGTGTGCTGTGGGTGTAGTGATGGCAACGGCGTGGTGCAATGGTGTTTGATCAATTGTGGTAGTGCAAATGTGGTGTGTGGTGGATTCGAATCGGTTGGTGGTGATGATGATAGTGTGTGGTTGGATGCAGTGGCGGTAAGTTTGTTGGTGGTGATGGCGGCGACAGGGTGAGGGTGAGGGTGGTCAAAAGTGGTTGAAGTGGTAGTGTTAGTGGCATGAGACCAAGTATTTGGTTATACGTGACCAAGTGTTTAANAAATGTGAGAAGCAAGAGTTTTAAAGAGAGAAAGGAGGGAGACGTTGTAGTCCGACGTCGCGCGCGCAACGATACAGATCCGCTACGCTCACCCGACTATCTCCCTATTTACCTGTGTGTGCTGTGGGTGTAGTGATGGCAACGGCGTGGTGCAATGGTGTTTGATCAATTGTGGTAGTGCAAATGTGGTGTGTGGTGGATTCGAATCGGTTGGTGGTGATGATGATAGTGTGTGGTTGGATGCAGTGGCGGTAAGTTTGTTGGTGGTGATGGCGGCGACAGGGTGAGGGTGAGGGTGGTCAAAAGTGGTTGAAGTGGTAGTGTTAGTGGCATGAGACCAAGTATTTGGTTATACGTGACCAAGTGTTTAATTGTGACCTAAAAATTTGACAACATATAACTGAAAAATAATCAGTGATCAACAAATTTGAAAATATGTGACCAATGAAATTAACTATGACCTATAAATTTTTGAATTTGTGACCTCGAAATCATCTGTGACTAATTAATTTGATAATATGTGATCAATAAATAAATTGTGACTTATAATTATGTATCAGTGACCATTAACTATATAATTGTGAATTTATTATATTTAAATAATAAATATTTTTAATTAATTATCTAAACACTAGAGTTTAAGATTTTTTAATCTTAAAACTTCAATTCTGCATTTGGGAAACTTAAGACGCGATTTGTGAANGTTATACGTGACCAAGTGTTTAATTGTGACCTAAAAATTTGACAACATATAACTGAAAAATAATCAGTGATCAACAAATTTGAAAATATGTGACCAATGAAATTAACTATGACCTATAAATTTTTGAATTTGTGACCTCGAAATCATCTGTGACTAATTAATTTGATAATATGTGATCAATAAATAAATTGTGACTTATAATTATGTATCAGTGACCATTAACTATATAATTGTGAATTTATTATATTTAAATAATAAATATTTTTAATTAATTAACTAAATACCTGAGTTTTGCATTTTTTTTAAACTTAATACCTGATTTTTGAATGGATGAAACTTAAAACCTGATTCCTAAGTGGAAGAACACATAGCACTGTATCCATAAGACGGCCCACACTTTCGGATTACGGATCTATTTTTTATTTTTTCCTTTTTCCTACATGCTGCCTATTTGTCTTTTGTAAGATTGAATTAATTGACATCAAGTATGACTTGGAGGAAAAATTTAGTAGAACATATATTTGACAGTAACAGTGTGCAAGTGGTATTTACACACTGTTTTGAATAGTTTAAGTAAAAATATATGCTATTCAAATTGATTATTAAAGATTGAGATTTTAAATGAAATATGGATTGTGTCTAAGGTAGTATGTTATTTTCACTTGAGAATTCAGTAGTATAAAATTTGGACGATCCTATTCCGTAATTATAATTACTCTATGTTGAGACTTATATGCATATTATAATCTGCAAGGGTAAAGGTATTTGTGTTTTATTTATTTAGAAGTTAAAGTGTCTGTTTTAATTTGTACGTTTAGCATAGACAAGGTATATCAAATTTCGATATTTGCAATCAATCGAAAATCTAGTAAATATTCAACCACTCCCATGATGATCTATCGATTAGAGATGTCATTTGAGATTTCGACATGTTATTATAACTTAAGATTAGCCAAAGCATCTTTAGTTATAATTTAATGTAGTGAACATAAATCACATAACGAATTATTCGGTGAGATATACGACATCTCGTAAAGTGCAATTAATTAATATGATGATTATTTGGTCCCATAGAGAAATAGTTGTCTTAAGGATTTAATTGCGATAAAATAATTATTAAATATCGAAACAAGAGATTTCCTAAGCCTACAGGTATGAAAAATACTTGTATTTGATATTACTAAAGTCTTTGTAAATTCAATGTGTGATAACAACCTCTACCTACATGAAGGTTTGAAAATCATGAAGGTTTGAATTTACAAAACTGAATTAGCATTGGATAATTCAATATAAAGATAGTTCTCATAGCAATTAATGTATGTGTTTATTTTATGCAGTGGTTCCTAGTTTTTTCAATGACACTATTCGAATTCCAATTCTATGTGGTGATAATTTTTCTGACTAGAAGGAGAAATTTTTTCTTACTTTGCGATGTAAGGATCTCGACTTGGCGCTCCATGTGGATGAACCACTTGTCCCAACAGAATCAAGTACACCAGATGAGAGGTCGCTATATGAATCGTGGGAAAGATCCAATCGCTTGAGCGTGAATTTCATGAAGACTCATGTCAATAAAAGCATAAGGGGATCAATCCCTCAATGTGATAAGGTCAAAGACTTCATAAAGGCTATTGAAGAGCAATTTGTAAGTTCTCACAAAATGTTGGTCAGCACCTTAATGAAAAGGTTTTCAGGCATGAAGTTTGACAACTCTAAAGGTGTGTGTGAGCACATAACGGAAATGAGAGACGTTGCTACTCGTCTTAAATCCCTGGAGATAGAGATTTTCGAGTCATTCCTCGTTCATCTCATTTTGAACTCTCTCCCTACGGAGTACAGTCCATACAAAATATCATACAACACACATAAGAAAAAATGTAATGTGAATGAACTAACAATGTGTATTCAAAAGGAAAAGAGGCTGAAACATGAGAAGTTGGAAACTGCTCATCTGACAACTCATGATAAAGGAAATGAGAACAAGGGTAAATACGGTCCTAAAATGAAGAGCAAGATGCCGATGAAGCAAAAAGGCAACAAGGATATCTGTTTCTTTTGCAAGAAGAAGTGGCATATAAATAAGGATTATTTGAAGTATAAGAAATGGCTTGAAAATAAATATACTCACATCTCTTTAGTGTGTCATGAATCTCTTTCGATTAATGTTCCAAACAATACATGGTGGATTGATTCAAGTACTACAATTCACATTGCCAATACTATGCATGACTTTTTGGACCTAAGGAAACCGCAATCAAATGAACAAATAGTCTATTCTGGAAACCAATTGAGTTCAACCGTTGAAGACGTGGGAACATCTAGATTAGTTTTGAATTCTAGTTTTCATTTGGATCTTAAAAATAACTTTTATATTCCAGGTTTTTCTCGTGATTTAGTTTCTATTTCAAGACTAGCACCTTTGGGTTTCAAGTTTGCTTTCGAACATAGAAGTTTTAGCTTATTTCAAAATTATGTAATTGTTGGACATGGTGTTTTTGTTGATAATTTATATAAATTTGTTTTAGATCCTACTTATGAATGTAATTAAACTGAACTACATGGTGATAGTATTGGCAACAAGCGTTGTATTGTTAAAGCAAATTCCTCTAAGTTATGGTACAGGAGATTGAGACACATCTCCATATAGAGACTTCAAATATTAGTAAATGATGGAATTTTATTAACTCTTGACTTTACTGATTTTGGGACTTTATTGACTGCATAAAGTGAAAGCAGACAAACAAGACCACTAAATGTGCCAAAAAGAGTTCGGACATTCTTGAGATTATTCACACACATATTTGTGGACCTTTTACTATTCCTTGTCTAAATGGCCGGAGATATTTTATCTCATTTATAGATGACCATTTAAGATATAAGTATCTCTATCTTCTAAATCATAAGGATGATGCACTAGATGCTTTCAAGATTTATAAAGTAGAAGTAGAGAAACAAAAGGAAAGAAAAATTAAAATTATAAGGTCAGACAGAGGGTGGAGAATATTATGGACGGTACACAAAAAAGGAACAAATGTCAGGTCCATTTGCTAAGTTTTTACCAAAGCAAGGTATCGTAGCACAATATACGATGTCGACACACCTCAACAAAATGGTGTTGTTGAAAGAAGAAATATGACCTTAATGGATATGGTTAGCAGTATAATGAGCAATTCAAGTCTTTCTTTGTATTTATGGAGTGAAGATTTAAAAATTGCCGTGTATATCTTAAACAGAGTTCCATCTAAAACAGTTCCTAAAATACCATTTGAAATTTGGAACGGATGGCAACCTAGTTTGAGACATATACACATTTGGGATTGTCCAGTTGAAGTGAAGGTTTATAATCCTCATATAAAGAAATTGGACCCTAGGACAGTAAGTGGATTTTTTATAGGTTACCCAGTGAACTCCAAGGGCAATAGATTATATTGTCCTTCGCACACTCCAATGATTATCGAGGCTAGAAATACAAAATTTCTAAATGATCATGAAGTGGGTGAGAGTAAGTTTCCTAGAAATATGATTTTCAGGAAATGAAAGAATATGTTGGGTCATCTTCCAATCATGGCATATTGATTCCTTTTGAAAGAAATAACTCAATTACAACTGGAAATGAACCAACTCAAAAACAACCGTTATTGCATGAGGAAAATGCAGAACAAGAATCCCCACTTGATGCTGAACCTATTATGAGATAGTAGGTATAAGGAGATCCTCAAGAATAAGAAAATCAGCAATTTTTTAGCGATTATGTGATATATCTTCAAGAGTTCGATATATGTGTTGGAGTTGACGATGATCCTAACTCGTTTTCACAAGCCATTGAATGGGAAAACTCAAGTTTTTGGTATGATGCCATGAAGGAAGAAATGGAATCTATGGCTAAAAATCAAGTTTGGGATCTCGTTGAATTGTCAAATGGTTGTAAATGGGTTTATGAGACCAAAAGAAATGCATATGGCACTATAGAACGATATAAGACCAGACTTGTAGCTAAGTGTTTCACTCAAAAGTAAGGCATCGATTACCATGAAATATTTTCTCCAGTTTCTAAAAAAGATTCATTTAGAAGTATAATGGCTTTAGTAGCTCATTTTGATCTGGAGCAACATCAGATGGATGTGAAAACGACATTTTTGAATGGGGATCTTAAAGAAGAAATATACATGAAACAACTTGAAGGATTTACTAGTGATAAAGGTAATCACATGGTTTGCCAATTAAGAAAATCTATATATGGGCTAAAATAGGCTTCCCGTCAGTGGTATTTGAAGTTTCACAATGTTGTTTCTTCATATGATTTTACAGAAAATATCATTGACCGATGTATATATCTTAAAATCAGTGGGAGCAAATAAACTTTTGTAGTCCTATATGTTAACGATATTTTACTTACATGTAGTGATTTGGGATTGCTACATGACACAAAACAATTTCTTAGCCAACTTTGAAATGAAAGATATGGGTGAAGCATCTTATGTCATTCGCATAGAGATTCACAAAGACGGATCTAAAAGGTCGTTAGGATTGTTTCAGAATGCCTACGCTGAAAAGGTTTTGGAGAGATTCAGGATGAAAGATTGTGCATTAAGTGTAGCACCCATTGTTAAAGGTGATAAATTCAATCAATATCAATGTGCATTAAATGAATTGGAAATACACGTGACTTCTATACCCTATGCTTCCACTGTTGGCAGTTTGATGTATGCACAAGTCTGCACTCAACCCGACATTGCATTTGCGGTTGGTGTACTAGGCAAATATCAAAGTATTCGGGTATAGAACATTGGAAGGCTGCCAAGAAAGTGATGAGGTATCTACAAGGAACCAAAACTACAGACTCACATATAAACATTCTGAAAATCTTGAAATTGTTAGATACACGGATTCACATTTTGCGGGATGTGTAGATACAAGAAAGTCTACTTCAGGATACATTTTTCTTCTAGTTGGAGGAGTTGTATCTTGGAGAAGCAGCGAGTAGATTATATTGCATCGTATACCATGGAAGCAGAATTCATTGGTTGCTATGAAGCTACAACACAGACATTATGGTTTAGATATTTTGTTAAATGCTTAAGAGTTGTCGATAATATAGAGAAGCTTTTGAAGATTTATTGCGATAATTCGATTGCAATTTTCTTTTCAAGAAATAACAAAAGTGGAAGTCGAAGCAAACATATCGACATAAAGAATCTAGTTGTCAGAGATCATGTAAAGAGAAATGAAATGGCCATTGAGCATATTAAGATAGATCTTATGATTGCAAATCCCATGACTAAGGGCTTGCCGGCTAAAGTTTATAATGCTCATGTTGAAAATATGGGACTTGCGTGCTCAGTATGATACTCTGATGTTTGGTTTTAAGATTGTTGTTTTTATTTTGAAACAATGATATTAGTGCACTTAAAATTTGTAATTTGGATATCCATTATGGTTATTGTAGTTTGGACCCTGAATGACTTATTGGAAGTTCATTCATAAAGTAGAGTACTCTCTAGAGGTGATCATACTTGTAATACATCGAAGTAAATGTTTGATTATTAAAACAAGACCGTCATGATTCAAGTATTGTGAATTCCTATTTGAGTAGGTTATTGGCAGTTTCAGCATATAGCCATATTAAATACTCACTTGAAGTTAACCATTGAACATATGGACCAAGTGGGAGAATATAAACCGTTTGTGGCCCACATGGTCAATATAAAGTTAAATAAATTTAAAATTAACTGCATAGATAACTTCCCATTTGTTTGTTAAAGAAAGAGAAGTTATCGTTGGAAAAAACCACCCACTTCCATGATGGATGAAAGTAGTAGTGTTTGTTATATATATATATATATATATATGCCAAGGGTTCCTAGCCAAACCCGTGTGACAAATCCCTGTAGATTTTCTCTTAATATTTAAAGTCCTATGTTTATTTTTCATCAAGGGTTATTAAGTGGGTATTGACTAGAAGACGTTTGGTGCTTTAAAGACTAATTTCTACTGCAGATTTTCAATTAGATCTTGGATAACATGATTGGAGGTATATAATTTATGTTTTACAGCGTCTTGAAAGCAATAATTGGATCGATACTTAAAACAATATAGCACTCGAAGACTTCAATGCCAATTGTGTAAGAAAGGGACAACAAACGATTGAGCCGGTTACAACGAAATTGACTCAAGGGGGAAGAGCAAACTACACATATCCTTCTCGTCTAATTTCATGAGAGTGCAAATATATTATTTCATTAAAAAATATTTATTTAATCAATGCAGATCTTTAAAACCGTCCGGTAATTGAGGGAAGTAGAGAGCGAGTCCCAAGGTTAAGCAATGCAGATCTTTAAAACCGTAGTACATTTTCCACATCAGCACCACGTGGCGCTCACCCAAGCCCTCAAAATCACATCAAATAAATATGAAGTGATCGCTTGTTATTTCTTCCTCTATTGTGAATTATATGAATTAATCAAATTCTGTGATTTTCTTCCATTAAAGGGTATATCAACTCTTAGAGTTGTTGCTTTACTTTTTGCTCTGAAATAAAAGGTGGCGAGATTAATCGACTATTTTCATTTTTCTTGGATATTATTGTTAATGATAATGATCGGTTTGCTGATCCATCACTTTTGTTTAATCCAATAAAAGTCAAAATCCCGCCACAGAATTTACAGATTCTTGATCGAAAACGTCAAAAAAAAAAAAAACACGAAAATAGTAAAGAAAAAGGGTGTTTTAGTTTAGAGAGAGTAATTAGCATAAGGAGACAAGAAATGGAGCCTCTTTGTGAGTTTTGTGGGGAGGTGAGTGCAGTGGTTTATTGTAAATCGGATTCAGCTAAGCTTTGTTTGCAATGCGACGGCCGTGTGCACTCTGCGAATTCTCTGTCGTGTCGCCATCCTCGTTCGCTAATTTGTGACAAGTGTAGTTCACAGGCGGCCATGGTGAGGTGTATTGAGGATAAGTTATCGCTTTGCGAGGATTGTGATTGGAATGGAAATAGTTGTTCAGGTGTTGGTCATCATCGTTTAAAGTTGAATTTCTACACTGGATGTCCTTCTCTGGCTGAATTCTCCAAAATCTGGTCTTCAATTCTTGAATCACCGCAGCAAACTACAAGTACTTTTGGGAGTGCAATGGCTACAAATGAGAATTCTAATATGACTGTGCCCTGCCTAAATGACTTAGCATCGTGTGTTAAGTTTGGATCATGGGCTGTTCCACCACCTCCACCTCCACCTCCTCCTCTTCCATCTACTGATAATTCCGACTATTTGACAGTATGCAATAGAGATCAGAAATTCTTATATGATAGAGATCAAAATGCATTTTTCTCTGAAGGATCGGGCATGCAAAAGGTGATTTAAATTTTCTGATCCTGTAATTATTAGTTTTTACAATTGTTTCTAATAAAAAGACTTTTCTCACTTTTTTGTGTCAAATTGTGTGTTGTTTTACCAGGATTGTGCTAATATAACGGATCTCAGGCTTCCAGAAACTGATGACCTCTGTGATACTCTTGACATGGATGATATTGGTTTGAGCTTTGAGAGTAGTTATGAAATGTTTGGCAATTCACAAGGTCAGCCAAGATACAACTACGAAGATGGAGGAATTGCTAGCCTATTAATGGAGAAAAATATGTCAGTCACTCAATCAAATAGCACTCATATTGAAAGTGCTTTCGAGGTTCAATTCCACAACTCGAGTTTCTATAGATTTTCATGCCCCATTACTCTCATGTCTCCACAAAACTTTACTTTTTATTATTTTCTCAGCACCCTAAACATGCATTCAATATTCTGTACGAATTATAATTGTGTTTGCTTTGAAAATTAATATTTCTTCAATATATTTTTAGGCATCCTCATCAGGGCAGCAAGATTGTAGGGTTTTTCATCAGCCTTCATCACATATAGCTGCTTGTTCAAGAAATTTAATGCAGGCAGTGAGTAGTGCGAATTGCATGCTTATAAACCCAGCAGCTGCATGGAACAGATCAAGTATGGGATTAGGGTATCCAAATTGCCAACTTCCTTCAACCATATCCCTATCACTCTCCAATATCACTGGAGAAAGCAGTGCTGCTGATTATCAGGATTGTGGACTGTCACCGGTGTTCCTCATGGGCGATAATTCCCCGTGGGAATCGAATTTAGAAGCGAGTTGTCCAAGGGCGAGGGATAAAGCTAAGATGAGATACAAGGAAAAGAAGAAGACACGAATGTATGTATTTCTTCTGGTCTTTCCTCTGATGAATTCATGCGTTAATTTCTCATTTTTCCTTTTTCCAAATAATGCAATAAGGTTTTCTTTGTTGGGAGATTTACACCAATTCTCTTTCTTTCTATTAACCCGCAGAGCATTTTGTTGTTCAGAAGATTATTGGCAAACAAGAAAAATAAAGAATATAACGCACAAATTTAAACGGACCGTTAAAACTTTTCACTATATGAAAATTGTTAC
>CAIGRH010175575.1:0-11073 GCA_903798295.1 Fraxinus nigra | reverse complement strand
GCTTTGCGTTACGTACTGCGATGGTGGTGGTGGTGGTGGGTTGTGACCCCATGCAATAGATTTCGACTCTATCTCTGCCGCATTTCTTACCATACGCATTTCACTCATAGTCCGTCTCCTTGACATAGCTTTTTGGTTCAGTGGTTTCCCACAGACGGCACCAATGAAATGTTTGCGAGATTGTCCTCCGTGTTTAACTTATAGAGTGTGGTGGTCCGGATGCTTCAGTCAACGGTTGCTACCTGCAAAAATGAGGTCGGGGCTTTCTCCCCCGTTGTACTTCCGGCGTGAGAATCAATATCAATTTGCCAGAGTAAGAAGATAATATAATGTAAATTCACGTAGTTCGGATTTCAAGAAGACAAACATTTCTCACATTGGATGTATTTATAGGCACATGTTGCTACGCGTGCGTTTGGCGGTTTCTGGTGCCACGTGTCCCACGTAAGCCTCCCCACTTCCCCCACGTTCTGGTAGAATGACCCCCACACCTCAAGTGGTTGGTTGTACCCACATTTGCCATTGGACGATTCATGTCTATCACATTGTCATTTATGTGATTACGTGTGGCATTGGACCCATAGTGGTAGACGGTTTGTGTGGACGTAGAGGGCCTAATGGGGGTCGACCGCCTCATGAGGGTAGATAGCCTCATGAGGATAGACGGTCTCATAGCGGTAGACGGTCTCATGTGGGTGGATGGCCTCATGGGGGTAGAGGACCTCATAGGGATAGACGGGCTCATAGCGGTAGACGGCCTCATGGTGGTAACGTCTCATGGGGGTTAACGACCTCATAGCGGTAGACGACCTTTTAGTAGTAGACGGCCTCATAGGGGTTGACAATCTCATAGTGTTAGACAACCTTATGGAGGTAAACGGCATCATAGTGGTAGACATCTTTATGAGGTAAACCGCCTCATGGTGCTACTCTACATGGAGTGGATATTAAGAGTTTCTTACACTACTGAGTATCTTGAATAATTATTAATGTCATCATGTATCACTATAGATACATTTATCTTCACCAACTCGTAGTTTTGAAGTACTATCTTAATTTGACCAAACTAGTACATTTAATGTGCGTTACACGTGATTTGGCAGCATTGTTGTGAGCTTTTTATTAAAATTTATACTTTTGGATTGTAATGTTTGTTATGTTGATCTTATAACAGTGGACATAATTAAATGTGTGTTTGTCTCCCATTATTAGGAGAACAATGATGTAATGAATAGTATTTTTTGGAGAATGTGTGATTGAAATTTAAAATAACTTTATTAGTTTGTGTGTATAATATTTTATTGAGTGAATGTGTGGTAGAGATTGTTAACTATAAAAAATAATGTTTGATAAAATGGTAGACAAATAGGATAGGGGCTAAGAAAGAAAATAATTTTAAATTTTATATTTTTATGTCATACAAAATTTGTGCAATGCTTTGCATATGTTAGGCATAAGTTGGGACTTGAACTAGTTAATTAGTAGTCAAAAAATAGTAAACAGAAAACAATTCAACTCAAAGACTTGTAGCAAATTGGCTCTTTTTCACTAAGGGTCCGTTTGATTGCAAAAGTGAAAAATTAGTGGAAATAAAATGTTTTATAGGGAATTAATTTGCCTAAAAAAATTTTTATTGAGAATTGTAATTAATTGTGTTTGATTGCTATAATTTTTCATGAAAAATGTTGAAAATTTGGTGTCCGTTTAGCTCATTTTTTATGAAAATTGTCCATTAAAGTGATAATATTTTCTACCATTGGATCTAGAATTTATTCCAATTGTCAAAAAAAAAGTGAAAAAAAAATAATCATACCAATTACCATTCGTTTGGCTTTGTTTTACATAAAAATTGTCAATGAAAGTGAAAAAGAATTTACCACTGTGTCTAAAACTTTTTCCAATTGCCAAAAAAAAAAAAAAACCTGAAAAATATTTACCAACCAAAACATCAAAAAAGTATTTTCTTCAAAAATGTGGAAAATTTGGAAAGTTGAAAAATATTTTTTCGGAAAATTTTTGTCTATCAAACATTACAAAAATTGAAAAATGAAAAAAATAAATTTTCCATGAAAAATATGTAGTACCAAACAGAGCCTAACTTCTACTCTCAAGTGTGTATAGTTTTTAAAAAGGTTACTCTTTATCACCAACTGAATTAATTTTTTATTTTATTTGCATTAGCTGCCTGATAATAATCACATATCAAAGAAAGTGACTAGCTCGAAAAAAAAAAGGTGGAATCAGAGAAAAAAGTGGCTCTTCTTCTACATCATATCCCACTCAGATTTTCTGTCCATTTGCTCGCTCTCTCTGTCAATCAAAAGGTGAATTTTTTCTTCTAGGTTTTAATTAATTTTTTTTTGTTGAAAGTGCAAAGTAGCAATGTTTTTAATTTTGAATTTCTGTATGCATTTTCAGGGTTCTTGAAATTCATCGCTCTATGATGAAGAAGAACACATCACACTAGCAGAGGACAGAGAGCATATCAGACCAGTAACATGGCGAAAGAAAAGTAGCAAATCGAATTAACGGCGTTTCAAATAATGAGACAATGCCGTTTAGTTATGTTTTAATTGTGAAGGAGACGACATCGTTTAGCTATACGTTTTAAATTGTAGAAGTACATATGTTGAACTTGCTTTCACCTATGATTGAACAAAAACAAAGTAATTAGACTATGGAATTATCAATAAGATGAAATCAACTTAAGAAACATAAATTAAAGAACAATAGGAACAATGAAATTCTCATTTTCTTAGGCTCAGAAAACTTAATGCAACACCACAAAAGCAACACCAAATTTGGAGAATGACACGGGCACACAAAGGCTCGAAGAGGAAAAGCTGGACTGGAGAGGTTTTGCACAAAGTAGGGAAGGTTTAGCACTAAGGAAACCGGTTACTACTTCTTCCTAAAGGCACTAAGCAAGAATTTTTGGTGTGTAGAATTGAAGACGAGAGGTTTCAATTTATAGGCAAGGAGTTGAACCAATTTCCCAGATTTTCTCTCAAAAGTAGATATCACGAGAATTGAAATTAATTCCTAAAAGATAATGATAGAGTTCTACAAATTTGAAAGAACGAAGAGATAAACTCTTATCACTTTATCTTCAAAAAATTGGGTATTGAGCATCTGGTTCAACGGGTTGATTTCCTCTAAATACCCAACAAGATTTGGACTACATCATTTGTGGTGTGGACTTTGATTATTTTTCAATTCCGAACTTATAGCCTGTGTTAAACGGGCCATTATTTTTCGTTGTCACCTAATAGTTATTTGGGCTTCGCTGAAATACCCTACAGCATACGGTTTTTTATTTTTTTATTTTTTTATTTTTTTGGGTAGAAAAACCCTTTTTCCTCTGCTTTAGCAGAAGGGACGGACTACTTTAGCAGAAGGGGGAAGGAGCGAAATCAGTTGGAATTTGTCAGATTTGATCTTCTCCTCTGATTCTCTGAATTCTCTCTCTCTTCTTCCATCTTGTTTCGTGTTTATTGAAGTAAAGGAATTACGGCTTGGGTCATTAAACCCTAGCTGAATCGATCCATTATTGTGTTGATTTGAATTGTATTTTAGCTGGTTTTGGTTGAAAATTATCCAACCATTACACGCTCGCCCTTTCTGTCACTCCAGAGGTAATTTTGTTCATCTGAGTTTTAATTTTTTTTGTTGGAAGTACAGTTTTGCAGTGTATATATAAATTCTGGATGCATTTTGTGAATACTTTAAATTTCACGCGAAATGTTTTCTTTGTTTCTTGATTGCGTTTTTCTGAAAAGAGTTTTCTTGAATTGATTTCTCATTTGTTGAATTGAATGGAGGTTTTCTTTTTCTTACTTATCGCTAATGTTGCTTTTATTAGATTTCTTGGTTGGGGGCTGAAGAGTTCTTGTTAGTCATTTAAATTGTTATTGATGTGTCTTATTCTTCATGTGCTTGTTTATTTGAAAATTGTGTCATTGAGTGGTGCAATTTTAGGTTTATACTCGCTTGTGATTTGAAGAAGTGCCTCTTTTCCTATTTGTGTTCTTTAAGCCGCTTTGGGCTCTAGGAGAGGTTCTTAAATGGTTTTATACGATTCTTTTGCAAAAATCCACGTAATATGAATGCGCACACACTGTATTCTCACTGAAGTATATAGTATGATAAATGATTCATTCGTCATATGACATGTTTCCAGCAAGTTCCATGTCATTGATAATTAGAATAAAAAGTCATATTTGAAAAGGTATAGTTTTATGTGGAAATGAAAATCATGAAACATCAATTAAATTTGGATGGTATCATTTCAGATTTCAATTTCATAGCTAAAGTTTCATCTCTACCCTGTTCTACTTAAATACTATCCAAACCATAGTCCAGCCTTCTTTTTCTTGTTCTACGGAAGGATCATGATTTAGTACAAGGAGGCACCTACTTACTCTGAATCCAAGTGTCCAGCACATTTAGAATGTATCCAAGGATCAAGATTTAGGCAAGGATTTAGTGCAAGGAGGCGCTTATTTAGAACATCCGAATTCTGCAACCTTTGAAAACATGCTATGATTGATTTGACATCCCTATGTATGACATAGCACTCGGAGAAGGTGTGAAGATATTTTCAAACCTAAATGTACGGGTATACATATTCAATGTCAATAAAGGAAGAAAAAAATTGAGCAATTGGAGACTAACAAGTTGAAAAAATACTAGCACAAGATGCAAGTGGTGATGAATATGTAAAAACATATTATGAGAAATTACATTAGTTTGGAATTAATTTATGTTTCCTATTATAATCCTGATCTATTTTATTAATCTATTACATTTTAAGAGTCGAGAATGATTTTAGTCTCTAAAATCGTTGGATACAGTTAAATCTTATTTCATATTAATCATGTTTCTTTGCTCTGGAAGAATTATAGTTTTCCTAGATAATATTTGGTGTTCAAAAGGTTTCAAGTCTTTAGGAGAAGCCATATGATATCCAAAAGTTACTTCTGTCATTTTGTCATTGTATTAAAGCTCTTAAGTCCCAAAGCTGGTAGTTTGAAATGCAAAGAATATTAGTTTTATACTTGGAAAATTTGTTGCTTCATGCTCACAAGAAGGGAGATTAAATTGAAAGTATTCATAACTCTGGACCCTTTGTTATTTGCCTCGTGCAGCACTAAAAGCTATTGAAATTTTGGTTGGCAATCTGAACTCTTCCACTTTGCTGCTGCTCTTGTCAATTAAACGAAGAATCAAGAAATGAATGCTAATTCGTCGACACCAAGTTCTGGTAAAAGTTCATCAAACTTTTGAGCATTTTATTTTCCTTCTTTCTTAGTGGTTTCCTTCAATTTTTTTAAGAAATACGATCTAGAATTTATATGTTTATGCAGGATTTTGATTCTTATAGACTCTTGATTGTAACTTGTGCATAACCTTTTGTAAATCTTGTCATCATCGTGAAATTATTTCTTAACATGTAAAATTATATGTATTATGGCAACATGTCAGCAGGAAGCAGTATGACGAGTCCCCCGTGTTCATGACAAATCGAAATCTGGCACATCTTTTTTTGTACAATTTTTCTGTTATCTTAGCTTTATAAAGTGTTATTTTTATTTTTTATATTTTTTTTACTTTCTGAAAATGAAATAGAAAATGTGTGGCCGTTTTGTGCATCTTTCTACAGTTTCTCAAGATCTTGATGAACATTCGGTTACTACTCAAAATCGTCTATATTCTGCATCACATTTCATCCTCCAACATGCCTTTAATTATCTACTATACCAAAAGTTTAACTATCTTATGGAAAAACATATGAATCTATACTTGCAAGGAGAAGACATAAGATTCTTCTGTCACTCGTGATTATTATATAAAAATTGATTATTTGGACTTCTTTAAAAATTGATCGTTTCGATACTTAAATAAGAATTGCTGACTTAGTTCCTTAGGGCCATAGGAATTTATTCGGTGCAAAATTAATGGCATCAAACATGATACATCTTGAGGACAGCATTATAAGTTCTCACCCTGATCGGGACTATGGTAACTTCAGCGATGAGGTAACGATCAATTTTAAATCATTGATAAGAAATAATGAAGGTTATTTTGACTTTTAGAAGGATCGGATGTCAAGTTTAACATATTATTAATTTAATTTTTCATTTTGTAGGTCCTAAACACAATCATAAGGGAGCACCTTCAACAAAAGAGATAAACGCGTTATAAAAGAAAGATCTCATTTTTTCATAAGGAACTGAGTTATCTTTTCATTTTGTTTCACAGATTTTGAAAATGAGAAGTTATGCAAATGAGCCTAAGATCTCCGACTCTCATAATTGCCCTATTTGCATGGTACGTAGTGTTAGGTTTATATTTATAATTAAATTTTTCGTTTTATTCTTAAATATTTTTACTGATTTAATGATCGGATAAAACATGAGGATTTTAAGAAAAATTAGGCTATTGCTTATTTGAAGTATTATGGACATGTGTATTATGCCATGTGCATAATGAATTGGTTATATGACCATCATCTCTGTCTGTTGTGCAAAAAGTTGGTCTTACCAATCATAGCAGAATATCCAGATTAGGTGAACGACCTGGACAAAGTTCGTGATTTTCTTAAACGTGTGTATTAATATTGTTGTAAAACTTTTAGTATTTTTGTTTCATACGTTGAAAGGATTTAAATTTGTGTTTGTAAACTTGCTTGTTTAGTAACATGAGTTTTTACCACATTCATCGTCACTTGCATCTTGTGCTAGTATTTTTCTTGTTCTATGGAAGGATCAGGATTTAGTGCAAGGAAGCGCCTACTTTCTCTGGATCCAAGTATCCAGCACTGCCCCTTACTTCTAATGAAGTGCAATTGTCCCATTCTTAAGGTACATTTTTAAAAAGTCTGAATTCTGCAACTTTTGCAGACATGCTATGATCTAAGAGTATGTTGCTTCCAATTGCTCAATTCTCTTTTCCATCCTTTATTTTTTTCTCCTTTCTTCACATTGAATGCATATGAAGGGTATCATTTTATTCATGTCAAGACATATCTTAACACCTTTTTCTTAGAACTCTGTTGTCGTACATAGGGATTTCAAATCAAGCAACATACTCTTAGATCATAGCATGTCTGCAAATGTTGCAGAATTCAGACTTTCTAAAAATGTACATTAAGAAGGGGACAATTGCACTTCATTAGAAGTAAGGAACAGTGCTGGATACTTGGATCCAGAGAAAGTAGGCACCTCCTTGCACTAAATCCTGATCCTTCCATAGAACAAGAAAAATACTAGTACAAGATGCAAGTGATGATGAATGTGGTAAAAAAGATCATGTTACTAAACAAGCAAGTTTACAAACAAAAATTTAAGTCATTTCAACGTATGAAACAAAAACACTAAAAATTTCGTAACAATATTGCTACACACGTTTAAGAAAATCAGGAACTTTGTCTAGATCGTTCACCCAATCTGGATATTCTACTATTATTGGTAATACCAACTTTTTGCACAACAGACAGAGAATGTGGTCATACAACCAATTCATTATGCACAAGGCATGATACACGTCCACAATACTTCAAATTAGCAATAGCATGATGTTTCTTAAAATCCTCCTATTTTATCCAATCTTTAAATTAGTAAAGTATTTAAAAATAAAATTTTAAATATAAATTTAGCACTACATACCATGTAAATAAGGCAATTATGGGAGTCGGGAGATTTTAGGCTTATTTGCATAACTTCTTGTTTCCAAGATCTGCGAAACAAAATGAAGATAACCCAGTTCCTCGTGGAAAAATGGGGTCTTTCTTTTATAATACGTTTATTTCTTTTTGTCGAAAGTGCTCCCTTATGATTGTGTTCAGGGCCTACAAAATGGAAAATTAAATTACTAATATGTTAAACTTGACAACTAATCCTTACAAAAGTCAAAATAGCTTTCATTATTTATTATCAATGATTTAAAATTGATCGCTAACTCATCGCTGAGGTTATCATAATCCCGATTAGGGAGAGATCTTATAATGGTCTTCTCAAGATGTATCATGTTTGATGCCATTAATTTTGCACCCAAGAAATTCATACGGCCTTAAGGAACCAAGTCAGCAATTCTTATTTAAGAATCCAAACGGTCAATTTTTAAAGAAGATCAAATAATCAATTTTTATCTAATAAACACAAGTGAGAAGATTCTTACGTCTTCTCCTTCTTGCAATTCATATGTTTTTCCATAAGATAGTCAAGCTCTGAGTATAGTAGATAATTAAATGCATGTTGGAGGATGAAATGTGATGCAGAATAGAGACGATTTTGAATTGTAACGGAATGTTCATCAAGATTCTGAGAAATTGTAGAAAGATGCACAAAACGGCCAGACATTTTCTATTTCATTTTCAGAAAGTAAAAAAAATATAAAAAATAACACTTTATAGAGCTAAAATAATAGAAAAATTGTACAAAAACAAGATGTGCCAAATTTCGCTTTGTCATGAACACTGGGGGACTCGTCATACTGCTTCCTACTGACATGTTGTCATAATACATATAATTTTACGTGTTAGGAAATATATTCACGACGATGACAAAATTTACAAAAGGTCGTGCACAAGTTACAATCAATTGTCTATAGGAATCAAAATCTTGTCTAAGCAGATAAATTCTAGAACGTATTTCTTAACAAATTTGAAGGAAACCACTAAAAGGGAGGAAAATAAGCCCAGAGTTTTGACGAACTTTTACCAAAACTTGGTGCCGAAAAATTAGCATTCATTTCTTGATTCTTCGTTTAATTGACAGAAGCAACAACGAAGTAGAAGAGTTCAGATTGCCAACCTGAATTTCAGTAGCTTTAAGTGTTGCACGAGGCAAGTAACAAAAGGTCCAGAGTTATGTATATTTTCAATTTAATCTCCCTTTTTGTGAGCAGCAAGTTTTCTAAGTATATAATTAATATTCTTTGCATTTCAAACTACCAGCTTTGGGACTTAAGAGCTTTAATACAAATGACAGAAACAACTTTTGGATATCATATGGCTTTTCCTAAAGACTTAAAACCTTTTGAACACCAAATATTATTTAGGGAAACTATAATTCTCCGAGAGCAAAGAAACGTGATTAATATTAAATAAGATTTAACTGTATCCAACGATTTTAGAGAGACTAAAATCATTCTCGACTCCTAAAATGTAATAGATTAATAAAACAACTTAGGATTATGATAGGACGCATAAATTCATTCCGAACTAATGTAATATCTCAGAATAAGTTTTTACACATCTATCACCACTTGCATCTTGGAAGATTATGCAAGGTAACAAGCACTCTTATATTGCTTAAACAGGCTGTTTTTTTGTAAGTTCCTTAAGATTGCTAATGAAAGTTTTATACATTTCTGGAATATTATAGAAATTGTCGGGAGATGTTGTGGCAACGTGTGTCGAGTTCGTATTTAAAGTGGGTTGGGGGAACATATATCCTATGTAACTAATTTTGCAGGTGGGGTGGGATATTATTGATTGATATATTATTAATTTGATGGGAGTAGGTGGGGGTGGAAATACTATTAATTGGGTGCGGATAATTAATTCATATTAATTATGCATTATTTATATTATTAATTGGAATTAATACTTGAATTTTGAACTAATTTGACAAGTTTATTAGTTTTGAAATGTAATTTTTACATATTATTCCCGTTTTGACCTGCTTAGTCCAAAAGAGTTAATTCATCCCAATAAAACCTATAGACAACTAAGAGTATGTTCTCTTAACTGTTTTCAAATCGTTTTCTGTTTTTTATTTTCTTAAAACATTGAATTCTCTTTCCTATTTTTGAATAACAAGTTAAAAAATTTACGAAGAAAACTCAAAACGATAAATTTTCAAAACGTGTTTTGTGTGTTTTCAAAACAAATTTTCAAAATGTCAAAAAGAACATATTTTCAACAAACTCAAAACACAAAATCCAAAATAAATTAACTCGCCCGTAAGAGAAAAAATTTAATCCGTTAAACCGGTCGGTGCCAGTTTTTGCAAGTGACAAGCCAATATTGCAGGTGCCCCAGATGGATTTATGGTAAAATAAATGCTATAGCCATTCAATTTTTTTCTCTTATTATCAATCACACATTCTTTCAATAAAAAAATATTACGTCCATGTTTGTTACTCATTTTCAATTACACATTTTTCAATAAAATAATATTTTTTATCACATCAATATTTTTTCCTTCTTTTTCAACCACACATTCTTAATCAATTTACTATTTCAAAATAATGTGGCTCAAACGTACGATTTTTCCTCCACACAAAAAATGTTTTTTTTTTTAAGACAACATAGGGTCCAATGTGATTTGTAGTATCTGTTTTTAAGTTTTTCTTAAATAATTGATTTGATTTTGATAGTGAAAAAATGGAGATGTTGGAGGGTATGAGTAAGATATAATTTGTCTTATCTATTTTATGCTTGCCAAATGCCAATAAATTATTAACTGTATCGAAGTCAAGAGCTTGAATGACGCGGGATATTTATGATTCAAACTACTTTTTTAGTACATATTAAATTCTTATTTAATAGTCAATTTTATTTTTTTAGTATTTCTAGATTTACACAGTTGAAAGAACTCAAATAGTACCTTTTAAACTTCTAATGTCCATATTTGAGGAACAAAATAAATTGACTTAAATAAAAAAGGTTATTGATTTCAGGAAAAAAAAAAACAAGAACGTTTGAACATTTTTTAGTATGTTCATTGTCTTACTACTTTACTATTTGTCTAACTAACAACTCAAGAAATTAGTATTTGGATCGAACTCCATCTCATGAGAACGGTAGTAATATTCTCTTACGATTTATGTACGTTATAGTATTTACTTAATTTGTTCTAGAAGAATAAATTAGAGGTTGTGGACGATTTTCCAACATTTTTTGAAAATTATGGACTTGATGTGTAGTTTTCCCAGTTATATATTTATAAAGAGAAAAAAAGAAAGAAAATGGCGAGGAAAAGATAATAGATTCGGAGTTTTGCTATCTTCAAGGGTGCATGTGGCGTCCCCTCCGGTTCATCTAAATCTCCTAGATTTGTTTTCAAA
>CAIGRH010175542.1:0-14826 GCA_903798295.1 Fraxinus nigra | reverse complement strand
AAACTATAATGTGAATATAATTACCATAAATTATTATGATGAGAAGAAAAAATTTGTGTTTTTTGAATGTTAGCCACCGGATTTACTTTGAGAATAAGGAAAATTATGGGAATACAAGGCGATAACAATTGTTTAAAGTAAGGAAATATTGTTGTTGTCATGGTCTCGTCGTTTGGGGTTGTTATTATCCCAGTTGGTCTCAAATTTTTTCTTGATATTTAGGTCCAATCTTCNGGGTTTTTCTTTATTTCAGCTATTAGTTTATTACCTATAAATACTAAAGTTTTAATTGAAGATGAAGAAGTTGTCCTAAATTCTACAATGAGCAAAGGTCGAGGTCCTTAAGTACAATAAATAAAAACTATAATGTGAATATAATTACCATAAATTATTATGATGAGAAGAAAAAATTTGTGTTTTTTGAATGTTAGCCACCGGATTTACTTTGAGAATAAGGAAAATTATGGGAATACAAGGCGATAACAATTGTTTAAAGTAAGGAAATATTGTTGTTGTCATGGTCTCGTCGTTTGGGGTTGTTATTATCCCAGTTGGTCTCAAATTTTTTCTTGATATTTAGGTCCAATCTTCAACTTTGTTGGAGCAAAAAAGTTCTTTCGAATTGTAACCAAATAGACTTTAAATTTAAGAAATAGATAACTTCGATCCCATCTCCTTTGGAACAATATACTTCAACCAAGGTCCCTATTTCCTTTTTTTCCTTCTGGATGCAGTTTCTTTGAAATCTTTGTTAGATCCTATTAATTATAAATAAGTTAATGTTAAAATACTTAGCCACAAAGAAATATAGAAACTCCAATAGTAAACATGATGGCCCTCAGCTTATAGAATCGACTCTAGAAAAGTATTAAGATGTCTAAAGTTGTATTTCATAAGCATGAATATACACCAGAAACAGAGAACTTTGTTAGAAGCTTTTCTTAGTGAACTTTACTAAGAGGGTGTGTGGTAGAGATTAAAATCAGATTAAAATTGAAAATATAGCAGTTATTGTTGACTTTTATTAGACGGGTGGAACCCAATAACGGTCATATTTTCAATTTTAATTGGATTTTAATCTGTACCAAACAGGCTCTAAGAAACATGAAGATGAAACATGAAGATTTAAGTTGATTTGTTCATTACTTAGTGAAATATACATACAAAATCAAAGGCTTCCAGATAAAACAAGGAATCTTTTGGTTATAATTGGCTTCCATATTCCTTCCAAGTTCTAACCAAACATCCCAAAAGTTTCAGAGAAAGAAGTACTACTTGATGGAACAACCAGTTCAAAGCTCTAATCCTAATAGACAAATCCACAAGTACAAAAGTCAGATGCGCAAATTGAAAATGTATTGGATGTCAATTGTCATGTAATTCTCATGAGATAGTGCCATCATTTCAATTCCTCCGTCTTACATTGTATGGAAAAGCACTTGATTGCAGCGAGAAATCTTATATTGATTTGATTTAACTATATGCCTGAGAATTTTATGTCTTGAAAACAAAGAGGAGAAAAGGAAAAGGCGGAGGAACCTGAGATTTGTACATCTTAATCTCTGCAGTACGTCTGTTTTCGACATTGATGCTCTCGTAGTTTCCGTAAATTGTTTTGTCTGATTCCACTTCTGAACCGAGAGCTCCCTGAACATTTGGTTTCATTAGAGATGCTAGAGTGTTCTGAACTTTGTTCAACTGTTTTCTGCCTCAAGTATTCTATTGCCTGTGCCTGGACTGAAACAGCGTCCACAAAGAAAAATGATCTACATCAGACACAAAAGTCTCTGACTAAATGCTTTTAGGAAAGCATATACAGTTAATTTTCATAAAAATTCAACCAACCCGATAAAGGGTTATAATATTTATAACATGCTATTTATCTAGTTAAATATGCACAAGACCTTCAATAAATCACTAACAATTTGTATTTGTACTTGACTCCAGGCTAGCTCAGTCCAGAACTAAAGCGAATCAAATAGTAGTTCAAGCCTCAAGGTATAAAGTGATATCGAGCTCAAGCAAATATGTTGTGGCAGAGTCTAGCCTAATCACAAGAATCAAGTCGCAAGATATTTAATGTTATCAATTCAGTAGTAACTGTATTATATTCCTAAAGTGTAGCGGAATCACAAAAGGAATTTTAATTCTGCGTGATACTTTGAGGTAAGTATTCGGCATGTAAGTACTACTCATGCTACCATTTTAAATTTCTTCTGAGACGAATATAGTTTCCATGTTTTACATGCAGGTTCATATATATAAAATTTCAAGCCACCATTTTAAATTTCTGCCGACACGAATATAATTTCCATGTTTTACATGCAGGTTCATATAATGATTGCCTTACTGAGTAACTTGTCTTTCTTGACCATGATCTTGCAACTATGCACAATAGATCACATAAGCCATATTGTATCAGTGTGCCTGGAACTCTATATTAATAACAGATCTTATGCAGTATTCTGGATCAACCCTTATTGAGAAATCTCAACAATTGTCATTCTTTTTATATTCTAGTTTCTTTCGTGCTGCAGTCAACTAGAACTATGGATGCTATGTGAATATTCTATATTCAGAAAAATGAAGAGACTGTTATATCTAATTCAGCATGTTAAACATATCTTAACAAAGTCTATCGTACTAGGTTTCTAAATTTCTGATATCTACGTACTGATATTGATTATTATGTTTAGCACAAATAGATGACATATGAATAGTTTACTCCTTAGTCAAAATAGGCGTATTATTAGCAAAAAAAAAAATTAAAATTAACTCAAAACCATGACACCGAGATTTTTACCTTGTATTAGTTTTGTTGATAAAATTCAGACCATATGATTTAACTTATTATGAATGATTTTGATAGTCAGTTCTTAAAAAGGCCATGAATTCATTATTACTAATAAAAAGATTCCAGATGGTTCCGAATGCAACAGAAGTTCTTAAGCTTGAATGGTGATGTAGTGTATGAAAACAAAGATGATAGTAAAGACCTTAGGGAAAAAAATATGTATTAGTTTATTGATTGATAGCGGATACAGAAGTCAGAACAGACACCAAGTAATCATCCACATTATCTTTCATAGTTTCATCCACATCACACTTCAATTGTCTTGCAGCTAATGCATTTTTCTTTGTAATCTACAATAATTTTAATCTTCCAAGATATAAGACCTCAAAGTAGACCATACCAGATCGTGAAGAAGCTGAGAGTGAAGAAACATCCTTGAGTTTCTTGATTTTCTCAATGAGATGTACATTTTGGAAAAAGTGGTCTGTTTCAGGGTCAGATGCATGATTCACCTTAATGGAGACCAGCACCTTCTTACATGCATTCAGAGAGACACAAATGACAACGAAGTTTAATCAACCTTGAAACTATGGGTCACAACTTCTTCTCAACAAGTTCAAACATCACCAAAGAAACAGATAAATCAACTAGCAAAAGCGCAAATTTTTTATGTTAATACTCAGTATCCGGTGAGAATTATATTAATCCATCATAAACTAAGTGAAAACACGGATTTAATAATTTGAGTCTGTAGATCAAATAGAATTTGAGAGCTACATCAAAATGTCCTTAAAAAATAAACCATTAAGTACAGTATGCTAAAAAATTATTTTGCTATTTGCACATAAAAATGTACATAATGGATTACATAATATGATGTGGGGAGAAAAGATTAAATAAAAAAGTTGATTGTATTTTAAACTAGCGAATGGTAGAGTGTCATGTGGTATTATGTAATCCATTATATAAATCTTAATGTACATGTAGCAAGATCCGCTAAAAAAAATGTGCAAAAAAGGATATCAAATCGCCTATTTGCTAGAGGGTTTGGAAGGCTATGGGATAGTGGGGGCGGATAAAGACATATAAAGGCATACTTAGGTACTGGGGGATGTGAGGGATTCTCTTCTTGAAATTACTAACCATTGCAATGAGAGGGAGGTGGGGCAACTGGGATGTCTGTTGTGGGTGATTTGGGCTGAACGGAATTGCAGAGCATAGCATTTTAGTGGATGTTGTAGCCCATTTGGAGTGGTCGGGACTAAAAACGATAGTGCAGCCAGCTGGTGGGCCTTTCAGAGGGTCGGTAAGGTCTGGCACCTCCAGCGGGTAAACTGAAATTGAGCCCTTGTTTGATCCAATAAAATAATGTTACACGCAAACCCAAAACTTTTCCTTATTTTTTAACCACACATTCTCCATCAATCTACTATTCTAAAATGCATTCTACACAAAAAAATGGGGCTCAAACATGCTCAATACAGATGTGGTAGTTAAAGAAAAATTTGGTTTTACCAACTCAGGGGCTGTTCATCGCGACGAATTTGAGGTGGTGGTTGTAGCATTCATGAAGAGAACAATGGGGTTATTTTCAGTCGAGGACACAAAGGCGGTAGAGATGAGGGATGGCCTTCTTTTTGAAAGAGATAATGGGTTCCAGGTGGCTATAACGGAGAGTGATTTCCTTCGTGTGGTACAAAGTCTTAAGAGAGATTTCCAGTATGCCTCGTATGCGGGAGTTTTGTGTGATATTTTTAGCTGTGGCACGTGTTGCTTCCTTCCCGGAGGGGAATACAGTAGCCCACAAGTAAGCTTCATTTTTTCTGTTGATTGGCAGTTGTCAGTGAATTGACTGTGTTCCTTGGTTTCTTTTGCCTACAGTTTGTGGCAATACAAGTTAATGAATTTCTTGTTTTGTTCAAAAAAATCACCCATTGCTGAAAATGAAAGCTGTTTTCACAAACTTCAGCCAAAATCTTAAGTTTAGAAAAGGGAAAAAAATGTAGGAAATTGGTATTGCAAAAAATACAAATTACTGTGTCGGATAACCTTATCTCAGAAAGAAACATCACTTGAACATCTGGAAAAAGGAATATAGGAATTAAAACACAGTCTTTTCTCACAGAGGAACATGGTGCCTAATCTCTGTCCTAGGCGATGCTATCCCAACAAACTTGAAGGTGTCTGACAAAACTTACAAAAATTTGAGTCCTTTTTCAATACCAAGTATCCATCAATATGACAAGTGGCATTTTATGTGAAAATAGCACCCACGTTCACCTATCATAACAATTCATCCCCATCTACTTAACAGGCTGCTCTGAACAAGTTAGATGGAGATTGACAAATGTCTAAGCAAGCTTTGACAGCTCGTGGTGTATACTCTATCACAGATTCCCTCTATTGCCTCTTAATAATGGTGTGATCAGGATTAGAACGCATTGGTGCAGCCTTAATTTGGAGATCAGTAAAATTCATTATTCGATACATACAGCAAAAGCCAATGCCGCAATGCAGTCACATATATCTTCATCGAGGTAAGAGTTCTAAAGCGGAATAAGCTAACAACAAACCTTGTTTGCAATGGAGTAAAAGCCGTGATCAAGCAAATGCTCGGCAAAGATGAGCCATTCAGTGCATGAAACTTGGAGCCTGGGATCAGTTGTGGCCTTTTGTTCTCGCATAACCAATGCTTCATATCTCAAGGACAAGCAACTCTGCCAAAAATCAAATTGCAAGACAGCATGTGTCATAAAATCAAATTATTTGCCTACACCCTCTATGAAGGTACTTCATTATAAATAAGCAAGTACTCCTGGAAAAACTGAAAATAAACTGTTGAATAACGGAGCTCAAATGTAGGCTTCTTATTCCACATTGAGCTACTTGGTCTTTCACATTATAGGTAAGGAAAAATTGGATGGCTCATTTAATTCAAGTACTTACTACACGTGTGAAAGCAACAAAATCTTTAAATAATTGGAGAAAACTAGCCAAAATTGTTGACAAATAAATTCACTACTCATCCAAAAACTTGTGCTTATATAGATGGGTTTGGATAGTGAAAAATGTGAAGGGAGTTGGAAGCTATACAAAGCTTCAGTAGTAAATGACAGAAATGAGAACAAAGCCTTTGCATATGCAGATAAATATAAAGAGTGTATTTTTGTATTCTTTTTTACTTTGGTTGATATAGTGAAGAATTGGCACGGAGGGCAGTGGAGGTAGGCAATATTGCCGAACCACATTAAATTCTTTAATGAGTCCAACTGATCTAACGAAATTAGTAGCGACTAATTCCACTATTTGTTTAAAGTGTATTTATGTCCTTTATATATGATCAACAAAATTGAAGACAATAACAAAACATGGCTTAAACTATTAGTAAAACATTTGGCATGGCTGATGGTATCAAATTATCAAGTGACAATGACAATAATATTGTGATGATAAAGACTATAAGTTTTCAAGTATATTCTAAAATTCAGATGAAATTACTGCTAAGTTATATAAATGAAAAAATATCAAGTAATGTTAGATTAAGACAAAATCAAGCCACGTTGAGTGTTCGCCTCTCATTGCAGTACAATGGACAATTACATTTGGTGTTATTAATTTTCTTATTCAATTCAAAGTGCTGTTGTCACAACCTTATGTCTCTACATTAGATTAATTTTAGAGAATGGAACAGAATAATACCTGAACATCACCAATAAGCGCGAAAACACGAATCAGAAAATCAGTACATAAAAGCTTATGCTCAACAGATTTTTCTGAAATTTCTCGAAAAATTTGGAGCGATTCATCTCTCATGAACTCTGTCAACGCCGATCTCACTTCCACCAACGATTTCACGTCTTTGGAAACTAAAAGTGATTCCAGAATTTGAAGAGTTCCCTCATCGAAACTGCATAAATTAAAACGCAGATTTTTCTTTGTAATTGGAAGAAAGAGAAAATCAAACAACAGATAAAATCGGAATTCAGACCTTCGTGCTTTGATTTGGGAGCGAAAGAGGGAAATTTGCAGTGAGCGAGAAGTTGCGCTATCCATTTTTACACTGAAAATAAAAAAGCTGGTGCGGTTGATTATTTCAAGTGGCTCCGTTTAAATAGTGACTACTTGATTTGAAGTTCGTTTGGTACGGCTTAAAATTCAATTAAAATTGAAAATATGGTCGTTATTGAGTCTCATTCGTCTAATAAAAGTCAACAATAACGACTATATTTTCAATTTTAATCTAATTTTAATCTCTACCACACACCATCTTGACGAGGAGTAAAAAGAAATTTATTAATGCCTTGTTTGATATGGTTTGAAAATTAAAACAAAACTCTCTTTTTTTTTTCTCAAATTTATTTTTAGTCACGTTCTTGCAATAAAATATTTTATATGCAAATTCAAGAAGAAATTCTATTTTTTAACCACACATCATTCCTTCAAAAAATCACTATTCAAAACTCATTTTAGAAAAAAAAAAAAAAACTTTAATAATTGTCAAATAGAGAATTAGATTTTAATTTTAATTAAAATCAATAATTAATTTTAATTATATATTCCAGGACACAATCATTAATATAAAACTCTTTTTTCTCAAACTCATTTTCAAATAAAATATTTAATACGTAAACTCAAAAAATTTCCAACTTTTTAACTCATTTTCCCAAAAAAAATGAATGTCAAACGAGGTCTAAGAAAGAAAAACAAGAGCATGATACTAAGCTCATGTTTGATACACATTAAAAATTTTATTCTCATTCTTCTACTCATTTTCAACCACACATTCTTCAATAAAATAATATTTTTTATCACATCAATAATTTTTTCTTCTTTTTTAACCACACATTTTCCATCTTATTAATTGAACGAGAATGCNCTCAAAAAATTTCCAACTTTTTAACTCATTTTCCCAAAAAAAATGAATGTCAAACGAGGTCTAAGAAAGAAAAACAAGAGCATGATACTAAGCTCATGTTTGATACACATTAAAAATTTTATTCTCATTCTTCTACTCATTTTCAACCTCACATTCTTCAATAAAATAATATTTTCCTTCACATTAATAATTTTCCCTTCTTTTTCAACCACGCATTCTCTGTCAATTTACTATTTCAGAATAAATTATTCCATTTTATAAAACTTGTTTTTTCTTAAGCTTATTTTCAACTATTTAATATGTGAGTTACAATTTTGATCAATTTTTCAACTATATATTTAATTAATTTTTATTAAAATCTATTTTCATCTAAACCAAAGGACTAAGTTATGCATTCATCTAATACAAATGGTGGTCCGACTTATGTGGTTAAATGCAAATTGCATCCATAATCTTTGCCCAAAGTTGCAATTTTGTCCTACCTTTTTTCGTATGGTTTTTTATCCTCAATCTTTGATAAACTAGAAAATTCAGTCCTTTGATTGTTTACATTCAGATATCTATGGAAGATGACGATCTTGCCCTCTAACTTAATTAAATTGAAATAAAATAAAACAACAAAAAAAGACAAAAAAAAAAANATTTAATTAATTTTTATTAAAATCTATTTTCATCTAAACCAAAGGACTAAGTTATGCATTCATCTAATACAAATGGTGGTCCGACTTATGTGGTTAAATGCAAATTGCATCCATAATCTTTGCCCAAAGTTGCAATTTTGTCCTACCTTTTTTCGTATGGTTTTTTATCCTCAATCTTTGATAAACTAGAAAATTCAGTCCTTTGATTGTTTACATTCAGATATCTATGGAAGATGACGATCTTGCCCTCTAACTTAATTAAATTGAAATAAAATAAAACAACAAAAAAACACAAAAAAAAAAAAATGACATATGAAAATAAGCAAGAGATTGAAAAATAAAAAAAAGTTCCCCCACCCACTCGTATATATCCGAAAGAAAGTGGAGAGTTTTATCCTTGGTGTTTGCGGCTTTTTTTTTCTTTACTCTTGCTTATTTTTCATATTTTCTTTTATTTTGCCTTTTCTATAACTTTTGTCTATTGTCATTTTATTTTATTTTGGTTTATTTAAAGTTTAAAAGAAAGAATGTCATTTCGCACAAATTTGATTTTTGGATGGGAACTGTTTAATATGACCAAATTTGCTAATTTATCGAAGATTGATGACAAAAAGCAGATGCAGAAAAGGTCATGGACAATATTGCAACTTTGTGAAAAAAGGGCAGGGACGAAATTTGCAATTTACACTTGATATATTTCGAGTGTATTTCATGATTGGTCACTAAGTTCTACAAATAATTTAAATTTGTAAAGTATTTTTTAGTCCATTTAATCGATAGAGTTAAATAACGTTATACAACTAGTCCTTCTCATAAATGCAACCCCTAAAATCCACCGGTCGCTTGATGTTAACACAACTAGATAGACCACGTGGAGATGTTCGTAGTGAAACAAACGTGCTTGTCACATTAGCATTAGCTGTTAGTTATGGCATCCATTCGAACATCCATAAATATGAGTCATTTTCTTCATTTGAGAACGATCAGAACGTGACATTCTCTCTAATAAAAACGCTCTCCCTCTCTTTGTAAAAATTTTCTACTTAAACTACCATTGTTGGGAGTCATCTTCTTCAACAACCAAAAAAAAAAAAAAAACACCACGAAGCCCAACCTCACAATCTAGTTCATATCGGTGACACTCGATCTAGAATAGATGCAACTAAAAGAGCGATCAATTATGTCTGATTCTTTAACTTCGGTGACAAAATGGATCAAAAATGCTAATTCACAACATTGCTTAAACTTGAGTTCATTTATGAAATTAACTCATATATATTCATCCATGTTTATTTCCTAAATGGTTTCTTTGAAGCATAGGCGTTGAAATTTATCACGACATGGTCATTGTAATACTTTTTTAGTATTTTGTATTACATTTGCATGCGTCGATACGTTTATCGCATGTTTGGGCACCATTTTTCCCATATTTTAATAAAAAATCGAATTTTATAACAGTAATTTGCAGCTAGTCCAACCACAAATATTTGACAATCTTGCAAGCAACCTTTTCTATACGTAAATCTTCAAAATACCTTGCTTTAATAGTTTTAATGCTACAATTAAGAGGCAAAATGATATTTTCTTCAAAATTCTTAATTGATTTGTGAAAAAACGGTCAACGAAGCTGCAATTCATGTCCCCTTCACTGTATAACATTCACATTTTTATTATAATTCATAAAAAAAGGGCGTCACAAACAATGACCTAACATATAATGTGATTATTCTAACACTGGAAAGTACTTTAGGTCTAGTGTGAGTTCATCGATGCATTAATGTGTAGTTAGTCTAAAGTCGATAAATAATGTCCCATCATAGGACTTCTCCAACCCTAAACCATGAGCTTTCTCTCGCTCATTGGTAAAGTTACTAAAACAATGTACTTCATATTATTACTCCGTTGTTAATGAATATTCATCCTTAGCTTAGTCACAAATCTTTTTATTTTTTTTTTCAATTTTCTGAAGGTTAAAAGATTATTCTTTTAAACAAATATTATCAGCGTTTCCTCCTTATTTAAAGCTCCGACTCCCTAATTCCCTGTACTGATCGCTCGATCGGAAGACCGCCATGGCCGGTCGAAACTACATAGCCCCACGTGGGTTAAATCTCCGCCCAAATCAACACAGCTCCCTCCACCGCCTCCCCCCGCCGGACCCCCCGGCCAATTTACTCGAGGAGCGCGTCATTGCCCAGAGCCGCGATATCGAACTCCTCCTTTTGGACAACCAGCGCCTGGCCAACGCCCACGTGGCGCTCAAACAGGATTTGGCCGCCGCTGAGCAAGATATCCACCGTCTCACAGCCACTGCCGCCTCCGTCAAGACCGAGAGGGACGCCCAGGTCCGTGAGGTCTACGAGCGGTCCCTTAAATTGGAGGCAGAGGCCCGTTCCGTTAATGGGCTTGTTGCTGAGGTGGACCAAGTCAGAGCGAATATTGAGGAACTCCGGGCGGAGAGAAAGGAGCTCGCTGAGAAGTTGAAGGACATTGATGTCGATCTTGCAAAGATCCAATTGGAGTTGCAGCAAATGGCTGCCGTCAAGGCTGAGACTGATGTCATTCGCAAAGAAATCCTGCGAGGAAGGTATATACATTTATCACGTTGTATGTAATTTCGCATAAAATTATTAATTAGTGGCACTTTTTCCAAATTCTGCTTATATGATCGGAAAATTATCTTACATTATGCAATTATGTTCAGGAATAATATGAATTATTTTGTCACCTATGAGGGATAGCACCTAGAAGTGTAAATTGTATACACATAGAATCGTGAATCCATTAATTGCAAAATAAAGACTCCAATCAAAAGCGCGCCGCAAGAGGAAAAAAAATGAAAAAAATTATTATGACCTGATGTAATTGGTACAACAAAGTGAAACAAAATAAAAGGATTTGACAATCATCGCTGGAACAATTGTCGTGACTGCATACATTTCGTTGACGACTCTTTTTGTGGATTGACTTTGTTATCTGGAGTGGATTAACTTTGTTATCTGGAAATGGCAGTGCTATGTATTTTTCTTGTGAGATCAATCATGATTTTTAGCTTTACTGTTATCATTAGAGATTTCATATTAATAACTTTTCAAACTGATGAATTCCTCATCTCATAAAAATGTGATGGTTGTCCTGAAAGTTACACGTGTTTATGAGATATTTTAGTAGTATGTCCGTCAAATTTAAAACTATAGGTTACAAGTGTACACGTATTCCAATATCGGACACCATTAGTGCTTACAGTCATTCATTTCGTACCAATATTTACCTTTCCTTGTGGGAACAGTCACTGGCTTTCTTTTCTATATCACATGATCTGATTTGTGGTTTTTAATTATGGAAATCCATCTACCGGGATGATGCTGTCCCAGTTAAATTCATTGAACAAAAGATTAGTTGTTTTTTGAAAAATCATTTCATTGCATTTTTCTGCTTGTGAATGTTAAAGGTCTGCAATTGAATATGAAAGAAAGATGCATAGCAATAACCTTGAACTAAGTGAAGCAATGGAGAAGCATATGAAATCTATGGCTCAGGAAATCAACAAATTGCGTCCTGAACTTGCCAATGCAGAGAAAAAGGCAATGGAAGCAGCAGCAGCTGCGGCTCAAGGTACTTAAAAAAGGAACACGATTATATCATTATGCAAATGTTATTGTGTTTCACGTGTCTCATAGCAACTCTAAAGCGTATAACGTGTCATTACTTGTTTCCATGTACCTACAGGTTACCCGAATCTTGAAACTGGATATGGTGGAAATTTTGGTCCTGGACCTTATGCGGCGCATCAGGTTTGTTATATGCACATTATCCTATTATTTTAAATGAGTTTTTCCTTTCAAACCATTCTTCTCTTACAGTGTCTCAATATGTCATTATATTACAAGTTAAATCCATTGCTTGCGATATACAGTAGAAAATATCAGGTAGCTACATGACGAAGTAAATAGATATGCAAAAGCGGGAAATTCACTTTGGATGATTTTAAACTTCCATGTTTCAACTTGCTGAGTTTTGCAGCTCATTCCTTTTAATAGCAGATCAGTTCTAAATGTAGCTTTCTATTCCATCAAATGTGCCTTTTTATTTGTTTCTTAATTTCTCGAGTTCTTCCTTATCTTAATTTCTATTCCATCACTGCACATTATAACATAGAAGGGATTTGCATGCATTATAGTTGGAAATATTATTTCCTGTAACATGTCAAGATAGGATAACAAGTGCAGAAATTGTTTTATTCTTTAGCACATGGTTAAGGGTTTTCTACTGTAGCTTTGTATCACAGTGCAAGAAGCTAAATGGTTAAGGATTAGAGTTGGTCTTGTTCGGTTCTGTGGCTGACTCTGGATGAGAGTACAATTTTCTGATTTCAATATGGTAATTTGTGGGTTGTAGTTTTGAACTAAAAGGGAGAAGAAAGGGATCCAAAAGCACCAGGAATAGTAACTTTGCTATTTTGTGCCTTACTTCATTTTATTTTATAGTATCTACTCTTTATCTTTTGAGAAAAATTGCAGCCAGGGGGTCCTTACCTCTGAGTCATTGGCAGTTGGTTTCATTTAAAAACAAGGGTTTTGGATTTAACATCATTTTGGACGGAAACCTCTTACACAACCCCTTTTATGTGAAAAGTGAAGTTCGAGAGGGTTGGGTTGATGTCTAAGATAAGAGTTGAGGGAAGACCTGGTGAACCAGAACAAGGAACAAGGTAACATGACTTTGCTTTATAAATTCTAGGGCATGGGTCTCACAGGAAAAGAGAAGACAGAGAAGGAGAGTTTATCTGGAGTTAATGCTATGCAATCAGAAGAAGAAAAATTATTAGTATAGTGGGAGTAATCCAATATTGCTTGTTTGGGTTGTTTGGAATTTGGATAGAAGAATTTTTCCCAAGGGCATTTTTTTATCTTCCCCTTTCCACTTTTTAATCCCAAATATTCTCTTTATTTCACTCAGTTCACAAAATATTTTGAGTTTGGACATTATTCCATTTCCATGGCTAACAGCCTAAGATCAGGCACTAGTGCTACTGGCTGCTTTCAGTTTCTTTCTTATGTCTTGAAATGTAAGAAATCCCACAGAACTTATAATTTTCTATATTGCAGGTACAGGGTGGTGTTGCTCCTGCTTTCCAGTATGCTCCTCCTCCTGTACCAGTAGTACCTCATGGTCCACCTGCTCCTTATGATATGCAGCAGCAACAGCAACAGCAAGTATATAGATAGGCTATACTTCGAAACTAGGAAGGAGGAGGGGCATGTCTAAAGTTTATTTATCCCTTTGCTGGTGTTTTCAAGTTGAATTGAAGCTTGAACGCTGCTGTTGTATTTAACTGAATGAAGTTTTTGTCCAGCTAGTTGGTACTGGATATAGGAGACTACAGTTTTAACAGCTTTTGGTTTTTAATGCTGTCTACTGATTTTTGGTCCCACTTGATTAAAGATTTCTTAAAACAAATAACAAATTGGCTAAAAAGTATTAACAAGATAAAATGAGATTTTTGTATTAAGGAACATAATAGGCAAAAGCCCGTGACAGACAGGATAAAAAGTCGATCTATTTAAAATTCTGCTAAACATGAAAATAGAGGCAAAAGATACTAAATTTGAATAAAATCAAACAACTCGAAAGGGGTTAGTGAAATGGTGATCCAGTTCGTTACATCCGGAGATGCTGCCTTTTCCCTCGTCCCATTAATGGTGGTGAAAAGGGAAAATTTCAGATGTGAGATTTCTCCCTTGCTGGCTTGTTGTTTCATATGCCCAGTCACTTCCACAAAGTGCCGAGGACTACTTTCCCTTGTTCTTACTTATTTCTAGGCATTTCTTTAGAATTCCCATTGAGTTTCTCTAAAATAAGGTTAACACAAGATGTCATTGCGTATTAATCCAATTTGGGTGCCTAATTACATTCGCATCTTTAGGTTGGGAGACCAATTTTCTGTTAAGAAACACGACTTTTAGATGTAGCGGACTCTCAGTAAATTTTTTTTTTTACGTAGGAACTCACAGCTGCTACTATGGTTGGACATGGGTCGGTTCGGTTTGGTTCGGGTATTTAATAAATGAAATCGTCGGGTCTAAATATAATTATGGAACTGTTTGGGTTCGATTCCGTACCATAATTAAATTTTTTAACATTTATAACAACACTATATAAATACAACTAATGACATTTTCATTCGTAACTTTTACAAATTAGCGTTGTCCAGTTTAAAAACATATAAATAATAAGTTTTTCAATAAGATTAATTCAATTAACACAAATACCAAAAAGTAGATACTAATATTAAAACATTGATAATTCATATCGATAATTCATTTGTTTCAAGCAGCCTGCATAAAGAAAACGAAATATAAATTAAAAGTTACCAAAATAAGATATTTTTTAAGTATTGGTAATACTTACCAACTATTTGATTTAATCATCAATTGCTTGACTTGTCATAGTAAGAAACTCTATAAGCATAATTGAAAAACCCAATTAACAAATACAAATAAACTAAAAATTGT
>CAIGRH010175539.1:0-11676 GCA_903798295.1 Fraxinus nigra | reverse complement strand
ATAGTTACGTCATTGCACGTGATGCCAATTTATCGTTTTGCTTCTGTGATCTTCTATTAAAATAGGGACCTATCAGATGCGTTTTGACGAAGTTACATATTTGAAGAAATTCTTAAATCTACGGTAAATATCCAAAACTATGTTGATTAATTGTATAATCTCTATGTTCTTGCATTTTAAGGTTTTTGTTGGTATGTTTTCTCAGTAGGAGGATTGCTTTTATTGCATTGGAAGGTTTATTAGTATGGATGTCTACATTTGCCCTCTCCTTTTCTGATTGAATCTCTGTGACCTTTGGATATATCGTTTTTCTTTGTCATCTAAGTTTCATCATTGAGTTTTTTCTTATTAATTTTAGGTTCCGCCTGTACCAAGTGAATCCCTTCCTGAGAGACCAGGANTATCCAAAACTATGTTGATTAATTGTATAATCTCTATGTTCTTGCATTTTAAGGTTTTTGTTGGTATGTTTTCTCAGTAGGAGGATTGCTTTTATTGCATTGGAAGGTTTATTAGTATGGATGTCTACATTTGCCCTCTCCTTTTCTGATTGAATCTCTGTGACCTTTGGATATATCGTTTTTCTTTGTCATCTAAGTTTCATCATTGAGTTTTTTCTTATTAATTTTAGGTTCCGCCTGTACCAAGTGAATCCCTTCCTGAGAGACCAGGAGAGCCTGACTGCCCTGTAAGTGTGTATTGAAAATTTTCTGTTATTTTACATTACATGGTGGTCTGTATTAACACATTTCTTTTTGTGCGTTAAACATGCTCCAGTATTTTCTGAAGACTCAAAGATGCAAGTTTGGTATTAGGTGCAAATTCAACCACCCAAAAGATAAAGTAGTCCCGCAGGTAGATTTCTTTGCCCAGGTTTAATTCCACTCCTTTTAATGTGATGAGTCTTGTACTATTCCAACTTGTTGCTTCTATTTTGGCTTCAGGGTGCTCCAGAAAATGCTGATGTCTCTGCCTTACCTGAGAGGCCCTCAGAGCTTCCATGTGCGGTATGATATTAGATTTTTCTCACGAGTGCATTGCGTTATAGAACTGATATTAAACTTCATTTGATTGAACCAGTTCTATATGAAGACTGGAAAGTGTAAATTCGGCGTATCCTGCAAATTTCATCACCCTAGAGGCGTGGAAGTGCAATCAACTGGAGAACAATATGCCATTGCGCTCCAGAATGAAATATCTGGAGACTCAACGCCAGTGCAGCCACTTTATACCCCAGCATTGTTGCATAACGCCAAAGGTCTTCCTATCAGAGCGGTAATTTTTATCTTAATATCGTGCTTACGAAAAATTATAATCCATGTATATTATAAATAAACTTCTGAAATTTGAATGACCTGATGGGCACCTCATTGAATGTTCAGTAAGTCTCTTGGCAAGTTTGTCATGATTTTTAGGAGTATCTTAGTTTTAGCAGATGTTCTTTTCATCATCTTCGGGCAAAAATCACCTTTGCAGCTTCAAATTTCTCCATTTTATTGCTGATAACCATGAACTAGGAATTTAATACACAAGCATTATAATAATTAATAGGCCATTGTGTACACTTTCTTATATGCTGGTATATATAGCAGAGTCCTTAAAATGTTGACTTTTCAAACTAATCAAGAATTGTTCGTCTATTTTTATAAATTATCTCTCAATCCGTATCCTCAGGCAAGGCAAGAGAATCAGAAATTTTCCCCATACACAACTTCACTTCCCTCAATACTCTATTTTTTCGTTGTTTCGTGAGGCAATCTTGCTATCATGGTGAGCACGAGTTTTTCGGTATTTGGAGCTGGACCATATGGTTGTCATGCGGAAATTTTTACCTTTTTAGTTTGCTCTGGTGATTGGTCAATTAAAAGGATTCAATCCAACGCCAAAGAGGGTGTTATGATAATTCTATCTCCACGAGGCTGTTAAAAATTACATTTGTTGGAGGCTGGCAAAACCTTTCAGTGCTGTTTGATGGTTGACTGGACTCCCCTTCTATGTTGTTTTGGGAAATTTATTTCAGAATTGTAATCAATAAATTTATTCTCTCTCCTGAACTATATATGTTACCAAATAGGTCAAAATTCATACCTTCTTTTTGGTTCATAAAATCTTGCCTTTAAATGTACTCTTCACTCGTCTGCTTGCAGGGTGAAGTTGATTGCCCATTTTACCTAAAAACTGGCAGGTCAGTACTCTGTGAAACAATTGGAACACTTATCCTTGAAGAGAAAAATAGTGAAGATGTCTGATAGCTTTGAAATGTCTTGTTTAATTAATCAGCTGCAAGTATGGTACCACATGCCGCTACAATCATCCTGATAGAAATGGTAATTGGGTGTGTTTACCATGTTTTGACATTTTTCAGTTGAACTAATGTTTCAAATGTTGAACTTTTGAAGTAATTTTTTTTTTTTTTTAGTAATCAACCCTCTTGCGGCTGCTATTGCACCTGTTATAGCTTCTCCTCCTGCACATTTTAGCTTTGGAGCTATTACTCCAGCGACCTCTCTCCTTCCAACTTTTAATCCTAGGCTGACTCAGACATCGGTAAAGTGGAAATTGTTTATGCTTTCTTCTGGTTCACAATATCCTTATGATGTATGAAATTGATTAATTGAGGAGCGTCTGATATTTTGCATACTGCAGTTTATCATAGATTTTTTTATTGCTTTGCAACGGTTGTTTCTTATCTTTTCATTGATGAGCTCATAAATATTTTAAGATTTTTATGATTTGATTGGAACTTATCGTGTCCCTGTTAAGCTAAGTTTATGATATGAACTGAACCATCTTATACAGTTTTCTGCTGTTAGTTTACTTAACATAATTATTGCAGAATATTGATAATATATATGGGACCAAAAGTATTCAGACTCATTTGATTTGCAAGGTCATGTTACTTGTGTCTCTGATATTGGCTCTTCTAGCTTATGAGTGTTTTATGTGATTTTGTGCAATTTTAATATTTTGAAGTTCTACTCATGAATGTTTATTTGTTTGCCTGCTGCAGCTAGGATTGGCCCCAACTATTTACCCGCAGCGACCTGGACAGCTGGAATGTGATGTGCGTGTCCACTTGATTTTCATTTAGTTCATTGATATCTGCTTTAGGAGTAATTTAGCGTGCAGTTATATGATTTTCCCTTTGGATTTTTTGTTGTGGACATTACTGTCTATGTTTTGGTCTTACAGTGAAGGTGTCAGCCTCTACTATATAAGCTGAAAAGAAATATATGTCCACTTTGAAGTGCATTATGCAACCAAATAAGCAATCTTGCAATGAAGTTTCTTTAGATATCTGTCTCCACTATTTTCAGTGCCAGCCACTTGATATGTTTCACAGTCTAGGTCCAGTAAATGCTGTTAAGAATATGTATATGTTCTATAAATCTTCTTTGTAGTGGAGCACTTTGGACAAGAATAATTTAAATACCTATCTGTTTGAAGCTCTATGTTCACTTCTATTTCTCCACAAGTTCATTTTTCATATCCTGATCCTTTTTTTTTTAAATTTCGTTCTCTGTTTAGTACTATATGAAAACTGGGATATGCAAGTTCGGAGAAAACTGCAAGTTTCACCATCCTATTGATCGTTCAGCACCTACAGCATCAGCAAAAGAATCTGTGCAGCAAAATGTCGAACTCACTCTTGCAGGCCTACCAAGGAGAGAGGTATCCTCTGAGCCTAATATGGTAACATAATTACAGAACCTTTTGGTTTGTAGATGGAAATGCAGTTGATGTCTGAAGAAAACTGTAATTAGCAATTGTTTTTGCTTCTCTTAAATGTAAATGCACTTGTGAAGGTCCTACATTGCCTACTTTTAATAATTCTGTTCTTGAACATGTTTTACCCCAGTGAATGAGGTCATATGCTGGAACAAAGTAGCGAATGTTTTCTGCTCTAGAAATAGATCAATTTGAATTGATCAATTTGCTTGAAGTGGCAGTGGGCAATCAATTGATTCAGTTTGTAGTTGTGCTTCTATTTTTTGATTTTTGGGATCAGTGGACATTCAATGACGATCTGAATTGACTAATGCTGCTAGTTTTTGCTTGGGATGGATGAAAATGGATAAGTGAAATTTAGTTTCATCTCCTTGTTGCAACTCTCTGTGAAGCAATTATCATTATTGTAGGTTGGAACAGTTTGCTAATAGTTGTATAGTAATATTATCTTCTTGTTATGTTACCTCAAAACATTTATATTGTTGCATATTTGGAGAAAAACATAATTCTAAAGGTGATAGTGAAACAGAATATAATTTTTTTTTTTAATATATTGGCACATCTTACCTCTCTGCCTGCCACCATTAGGTATCAGTGGTGATGGTCTTGAATTCCTAATTTGTTTCTTGCTAATATCCACTTCTCGAATCTCTTCTGTAGTTGGTGGGTTGTTTATGTTGGTTCTTTTATATAGTTACAGAACCAACTATTATTTTCATTTTGACCTATCAAAAAAAAAAAAACTATTATTTTCATTTTGTTTTGTAGGGTGCAATACACTGCCCGTATTATATGAAGACTGGGACATGCAAGTATGGAGCAACATGCAAATTTGACCACCCGCCCCCTGGAGAGGTCTTGGCAATGGCAACATCACAAGGAGCCTCGGCTCCTGCAGGAGAGGAAGTGGAAGAGAATGGAGTGGAGGCTTAAGCTATTGAACGCAGCAATAGAATTTTCCTTAAACTAGCCAAAGATGTTTTCTTCTGGCGTATTTTTCCCGTCATCCTTTAATGTATCCTGGACATTGTGTTCCATGGACTATTTGTTGGAAAATCCAGTATGCTGTTGGGCATGTTTTTGGCTTTTCGCTTGTTGACAATTTAGTTGTGAAAAATACTTGCTCTATTGACCATAGGTTTGTGTGAAATGTGATAGGGATTCTGCATTTGGAAATGTTCTACTGATATGTCTCGTTGTATATGTTTTAGGCTGTTCTATTTGACGCGAGACAAGGTGGAATTTGATATAACTGAAGTGTGGAGAGAACGTGCAGAGGCTGGACTACTGAAGAATGTTCACACTTTAGCTGATACATAGAAATCTATAATTTTTATCAATTTTTTAATTATGCATTTCATTTTTTTAAATCAAAATTGCCTAAAAATTACCATACTCGTAAAGAACCCCATATGTTATGCCCTTGTTTGAGGCTGAGCCCAATTTTTTGATCGTAAATTTTGTAAAAAAACGATTTTCCTAGGATATGTGATTTAAAAGTAGGAAATATTTTGAATTTATGTTATTTTAGCCCTTGTTTAATTTAATTTAAAAATGTAATAAAAATTTAAATTAAAATCAATAATTAAATTTAATCATAAATTTATGTATCTAATCAACTTTTACTGAACTTTTCTCAAAATTTAATTTTAGCAAAAGTAAATTGGGATTTTTTGATATATGACTGAGAATGAATTTGAGAGAAAAATAAGTTTTATTTATTAATTGATCTCAAAAAGAGTTATGTTTATACGATTTCAATGGATTGGTTGAACATGGAGTCGGAGTTTATGCTACATGGCCGTTGTGGCTTGGCATCACAAGAGCTACGAATTTCCATGGTTTTATTTACAGGGATAATTCGCGTTGCCAATTTTCTAATTATTTTCCTCAAAAATCAACCAAAATCAGGCAGCCTCTTCCGGGAAAAGGCGTTCAATTTGTTTGCCCCTATGTTGAGCAAACTGTGTTTTATGGTGTTAGGAGAAGGATGCACCAAGAAAGGTTCCAGATGTTCAAACGCTGGTGAAGAGGTTCTGGAAAGTGGCGGCTCCATATTGGTTTTCGGATGATAAAATTCAGGCGAGATGGCGGCTAGCAACTGTTTTTGTTCTCACTTTAGGAACTACTGGAATTAGTGTTACATTCAATTTTCTTGGCCGTGACTTTTATAATGCCCTTGCAAGTATGCTTCTTAATTTTCCTTTTATATTGTGGATGATAACATTTTTCCAGTAGAATGATGGTAATCTTTTTTATGTTTCTGTTGATTCATGGAAGACAAGGACCAAGAACAGTTCACCACACAGTTGTTATACTACCTAGCTGGTTTTGCTGGTGGAATTCCTGTGAGCACATTGCTCCGCTTTCTTAGGTATTCTTCCCGTTAAGTCTTTTCAGCATTCTTGAGTGGATGTGGCAAATGCTCCATCGGAGAATTCAGTTTGCTTGTAGCTTATTCTTTAGTTATTATCCTGGCAATTATATCATAATCCTGTCTTTGGAGAATATCATCCCAGTAGCATGAGAAATAAATTGTAAAGCCCGTGGAGTGGATGATTCAACTAGTCCCTCTGTGAACACTGAACAATATACTGGCTCTTTCGATCATTTCCTTTTCTAAATTCCTCATTAACAGAATTAGATGTAGTTTGTTGTCCTATTATTTTCCCTATGGTTCCATGGGTATTAGACTTAGCATGGAAAGGCAAATATGAACGAAAACTGGGATAGAAAAATTTCACTTCCCTTTCCTCTCATCAAATTAAAAATATTAGGAATGTTTTCCCACATATTATGAAAGTCATGGAGATTGAAAATGCAAAATGTTTGAATTTATTTAAAAAAAACCCTCCCTTAGGTATGCTTGTCGTTTCATTTTCTTGTGTTTTTCGTTGTAACTGGACAAGGGAGAGTTTTTTATGGTATTTTGGTTTTAGTTCACCGTCTTCATCTTCACTGAATACATTATGCAAAAGGACTCTACATGGTTATTGTGGTTAAGCAATACTTCACACCTGTTCTTAATATGATACAGTGATCAACTCGGTTGATTTTATGACCAAATACTATTCTTAATATTGTCTTTCAGGTATTTGTTCTGAGGGATTATGCAAAAGATGCTCTTTCTTTGAGATGGAGATCTTGGATGACAAGCTATTACATGGCTATCTAAAGAATCGAACATTTTATAAAATACAATCTCAATCAATTATTGATAACCCCTATCAACGAATTGTTGATGATTTAAGTTCCTTTACAGGAATGGCTCATGCATTTTCATTGACACTCTTCAATGCTACACTGGACTTGATATCTTTCAGTAATATATTATATGGTATTTATCCACCTCTTTTTATTGTTCTTCTGGCATACTCACTAGGTGGAACAGCAATCAGTGTCTTCCTTGGGAGGGTAATTTTTTATTTTGAAAGTAATGTGTTCATTATAAGTACTTCCTGTATGTGCTAGCAATTGATTTTTTATGGTAGGAGAGATGTTTCCTCTTGATAACATAAGCTGTTTACCATCAGGGATTGGTGACTCTGAACTTCTTGCAAGAGAAAAAAGAAGCTGATTTCCGTTATGGACTAGTGCGTGTTAGGGAAAATGCTGAATCGATTGCATTTTACGGTGGTGAGGAAAATGAGATGCAACTCCTGCTGCAGCGGTTCAGAAGCGCATTTGAAAATCTCACCGTATGGAAACTTTTCGACTACTTTGTTTGGCTTTGAATTTTCATTTTCTTTATAACCAGCACCTCTTTGCCTAATACTTGAGGCTTAATTATGTTGTCTTCTGACTTCATATGTTTAAAAATGGGATATTTCCCTTCTTTCTTATTATGCTTCATTTTTCTCCATCTTTAACTTTACAGAAATTGTTGATATCTTCCAGAAATCTGGAGTTCTTCACCAGTGGCTACCGATACTTGATCCAAGTTCTTCCTGCTGCAGTTGTTGCCCCCATGTATTTCTCTGGAAAAATTGAATTTGGAGTAATCAATCAGTCTGTATCCGCTTTTAATCACATTCTCGGAGATTTTTCTCTCATCGTGTACCAATTTCAGGCTATCAGTGCATTTTCTGCCGTCATTGACCGACTAGGTATACTGTCTTCTCTGTGGGAAGCATGCTCAGTTTATTTTGTATATATTGAAGTAAAATAAGTTGTTAGGATAAATTTCAAATCATATAATATTCACTCAGAAACATCATGGCATGATCAATGTCTTGAGAACTTTTCCTTTGTGTGGGGGGATCTGAGTGATAAAATAATTTGCCAGATTCCAATTGAGTAAAAGTTTGATCGACTGACATAGCATCCAACCCTTTGTCAAATTGGCATTATGTGGAGGAGCATCTCTTAAAAGACTTCCAATCTAACTTATTCTTTACACGGATTCTTTTTTTTTTTTTTCAAAATGAGTAGCCTATGCAACTTAATACTTATATATCATTTTCCATATCTTGAAGAGTTTATGAAAGAGTTGAGAGATCTGTATCTTCTCAAACTTGATATCAAAGTGGCTTTAAGACCCCAGTTGTGATCGAAAGAAGGAAGAACATTATCCTGGTTGCATATCTCTAAAAATGATGCTGGCTTCAGCTGCATTTTTATCACCAGTGCTGTCATTAGAAGCTACTGGGCAGGCACGACAAATAAACCGAGAAACATTTAGACGGAAAGCACTTGGTCCATCTGACGATCAACAACTTAACTAGAACCTGAAGTTATCCAAATGGACATTCTTTGATTTAACTTTGATGATGAAGTGCGTTTAGGTGGATTTATTGACCTAGTCAATTTTGTTGGATATTGTGAGTAGTAAGAACCATTTTGTGACAGGTTGAAGTCAGTGTGAATACACAAAACAGAGGGTTGAACCTTATCGATTATTGAATTTATTTCTATCATTGTGTTCTATGTGATTTAGCTATTTCAAAAATATGGGAGTTAGAACATCAGATGGCATCATTTCAGAACTAGTTGTCACCTTTTTTTGATAAAAGCTCAACCAGGTTCGAATTGGTGATTTGATATGGTTGACTGCCACCTAAAACTTTTTGGCAATCCATTACTAGACGGTAGTTGATAAAAAATTTCTATCTTCCTAATCAGTTTCTAACAAAAATTTACTCCACTTCATGGGAAATACCTAAAATTGATCATGCTTGTTGTACATGTTGCCATCTCAGTGGTTTTTCCTGTTTCCCATTGATCCGAATCAGTGTGCTAGCTTTTAAAATTTCATGCCAGGTTATAAACTGCCAAGTATATTTTTTTTTATCAGTTCATTAACACATTTCAACATGTGGCATACAAAGTATGGTTTGAAAGCCATGTTTAGTTGTCACTAGTAATTGATATTTAACTTGAATTATATTTTCCACAGATTATTTTGTTTGCAAGTGAAGTTCTAATTTCTTCAATAAACTGGTTGATTTGATCATGCAATGTTTTGACATTGTAATTTTCTTGTAGGGACACCTATGAGTTTCTAACTGCAACCATGGGCAAGCATAAATTTTGACACCTTTCAAATTTGCAGGTGAATTTGATGATGTATTAAGTAGTGACACCAGAAATGATGGCGAATCCATGGAAGAAATTAAGCGTGATTACTGCAGTACAAACAGTTTTAGTGCATTGAAGTCTAATGGATCTTTGCCCCTTGCTGGAAGTGTGAAATTACTAAATATTGAGCATTTGACTCTATTAACTCCAAGCAAGGCAACTCTTATCAGTGACTTGTCATTGGAGATTTATGAGAAGGAGAACCTGCTGGTTAGATTCTATTTATATTTTTATCTTGTAAATATCATCTTGTGATGTTAAATAAATGAAAGAATTGATTGACTGCTGGTATATAGCTGCATTAACAGGTTACAGGGCCAAGTGGAAGTGGTAAAACTTCATTATTGAGAGCCATAGCTGGCCTCTGGAATTTTGGACAGGGAACAATCACATTCTATGACAAAAATGCAAGGAGTCCCGAGCCATGTGTTTCCACAGGCATGGCTTCTGGTGAAGTAACTTCTGCAAGTGAGACCAGTCCAGATCACAGTAGACAGAGAGAGAGAAATTCAAGCGTACTTTTCCTTCCTCAAAAACCATACATGGTTTTAGGGACTCTTCGTCAACAATTGCTTTATCCTAACTGGAGTGAAGATCCGACTTTTGTGTCAGATAGTAATAAACCAACTGGTATGACATATTTTGATCTTGTTACCATGTGTCTAATATTTTCTCTCACAAGATGTCTGAAACAAGATTTATTACCAGTCAAAACTTGTTGTAATTGTAGAGAAACTCATCCATACAATTACTTGGCAATCACTTTGGTTTGTGATTATACGTTGTTGCATATGCCATGCTTTTAATCAATGGACAAGTAATAAAAGATATATCAATTCTATAACTGAATTTTTAGGGGTTTATATTCGATATAAACTAACATGGATTATTGTTTTACTATTATTTCTTTCTTTCTTTTTTACTTTTGTTTCGTTCTTAAATATCTTATTAATGTTTATGTTAATAATCTTGTTTCCTCTTTTGTTGTTTGATCAAACATCAAAATTTGAAATTATTTTATTTTAATTGTTGTCAAATGTCAACTTTCAGAAGAACTGTGTTTGAGAGAGATTGGAAGCGTGTCTATTTAATGAAAAATATGCACTAGATTGTAACTTATGAAAAAGAAGAAATGTGTTAAAATCATGGAAAAAAAAATTGAATTGCACTGAAGTAATAACTAATAACTAAGGGCTCGTTTGGCATGGCTTTTGAAAAGCTTAAAGGAGTTTTTGAGACTTAAAAGCAGCTTTTGGACCTGTTTGACTAATTTTATAAAAGTGTTTTTAGAAGGGCTTTTAGAGGAAGTTGGTTGGTCCAACGTGACTTCCTCTAAAAGCACTTTTGAAATAAGAAGTGCTTTTAAAAATAATTTTCAAATAAAAATTATAGTAAGTTTCTCAAAAAAACTCTTCTACAGGAAACAGAAGCTAAAGCTAAAACAAAAGTCATGCCAAACGAGTCCTAAGTGAATGCATCATCACTTGCCCAAACCTTCACAGCACATACTTTGTAAGTCTTGGAAGACTCTCTGTCAGGTGCCTTTTTGGTGGCTTGAATGATGAATGGATCTCGGTGATTCATTCCTCACATTGACGTGAATTACCTAGCCTGTTGTCATTCTTCTGAGAAATAGATCATTCTGAAATGTAGATTTGAACCTTGTAATTTGAGTTGGATCGACATCTTAAGTTCATCATCTGGGGTGGGCAAATCATGTATACGTGGGTGTGGGCCATGTAGCTATCAATATCTTATTTATTTTTCATATTTGGATGATTTTTTTCTATCTTTAGTACTGGTGTTGTCTTTGAAATGACCCCCTTTCGTGGGTAAGTTGAGGATAAGGATGTTGGTGAAGGAGGATTAATTCACAATTTGCTCAAAACAGAGTTTTGAAGTACTTTGTTGTTACACTCTGTAACACGAGGATTTGATTTATGAGAAATAGTGATGGTGGATTTATTGACATTGTAACTTCTATTTTTGTTTACTATATCTGATTGTGATGAGAGGATACAATTTATGAAATTATACCATCAGAAGGTGTACAAAGGGTGAATTTTCTAAAAGCTTAACAACTAAAGAGGTATGTGTAAATTAGGCAATCCTCCTAAGCCATAAAATGGTGTAGGCAAAATTTGACTTGGCTTTGTTAATGGGGGTATTTAGCTCCCCTAAGAGCTCTCTTATTTCCATGATCCCACAAGCGGAAGAAACAAAAGTTGCTGAAGAAAGGCTATTGCCGTCCATGTATTTTATCTATCGAGTTTGCATTAATGTTAATAGAGCTTGCCCACCTTGATGCAAGGTTTTACGAACTAGTGCTAGAAAACAATTCTTGAATAATATTTCCAAAAAAAAAAAAAA
>CAIGRH010175512.1:0-13109 GCA_903798295.1 Fraxinus nigra | reverse complement strand
GTTGATCTCACTTAAGAAATAAGGTTGGACCAGTTGGAAATAGACATGTTTGGATCACATAACATGTAATTTCCATGCTACACTTCCATGATTGATCTATGTCATTTGGTTGTATGGGTGTACGTGACCATTGATGGATTTAGTTACTCTAAATGTGACAAAAATCGATTTGATCCTATATTAATATGACTAATAGACGAGATTGTTTGAAATACCCATAATAATAATAATAAAAATTTTGAACTCATAAGGTTGTGCACATTTGAAAGGTTATACGTATGGCCCAATATGAGATTGTTAGAAAATTCTAACATGTGTGAGGTACTATTATTTAAAGTATATTACTCAATTAAAGTGATCCATTAAAGGTGAAATTTGATTAATGTGTATTAGATTTCATGAAATTAAAGTGTAGAGACCGGATGTTTGTTTCAAATTGATGGGGGGCTGATTTGAAGCAAATGAAAAATAATGACTATTCATTATATTATTCATATTATAGGGGTCATGGTCCCNAAAAATTTTGAACTCATAAGGTTGTGCACATTTGAAAGGTTATACGTATGGCCCAATATGAGATTGTTAGAAAATTCTAACATGTGTGAGGTACTATTATTTAAAGTATATTAGTCAATTAAAGTGATCCATTAAAGGTGAAATTTGATTAATGTGTATTAGATTTCATGAAATTAAAGTGTAGAGATCGGAAGATTCTTTTAAATTCTTGAGGATGAAAAATAATGAATGATTATTGTGTTATGAATATATAGATTATGATCCTGTATTCTTCGAGAATCTCTATATCCCATCAACGGAGATCAATTTACAAATCAAATTGGAAGATCCATATGCATTCGAATCATGAATTGAGATATGTTTTTTTTTCTATTGATTTTTGGATTTCAACGTGGAATTTAAGATTAGGATTTATATGAGAAAACGAAATTGATCATAGAATATTGATTGAATCTATAGGATTTTCTATCATTTCCTGGACGATAACAAGAAGCAAACGGGTTTTGCTTTTTTGTTTTGCAGTTCTGGCCATTCCTTGGAGGCTGTGGACGGTTGTTCTTTTATGTGAAGCAGTGATTAATTCGTCATTATTTATGCTAATTTGGTCGCTGCAAAGGTAAAAGTTTCTTTTGACACAGGTTGGGTTAGGGTTTTCAAGAATTAGGAGGAATTTTGGTTGTTTTGGAGGAAAAATACTCTGCTGCTTCTTATTGGATTTTTTGGGTACATTTTGTTCCCAAGTACGCGAATTGAACGGCTGCAAATAAAGAGAAATTATAGAGTGAATATTATTGGCCGCCGCATAGTGTATATTGTTGGTTTAAGAGTCGGGAAATTTTATAGTGGTTTTTAATTGGGGGTGAGAAGGGAAGGAAAACACTCTGGGCGGTCAATTTTTGTTGATATTTTGGGATTTTAGTAATTATTTAGTGCAGGGCATAGTTTTGCTATTCTCCAATGCTTTATCTTCGGTTGTGGATCCTCTATGTCTTCCGGCAAGCCATCGCCTGCACTCATCACTGACAATCGGCTCACTGGGACGTCTGTGTGACAACACATCGATCTCTTCATCTGTTACTGATGAGACGCAAGATAACAATTTGTACGATCTGAATGAAAATTTGGAGGAAGACTTGAAGGAAGAATTTGAAGAAGACATTGCCCCATTAGGAGGTGTTTTAGGGAACCTTCGAACCAGAAAGAAGTTCAAGTCAGTTGACCTTCAGGTGCAACTCTCCCTACGTGAGAGGAAACGCCTTGTGTCATGGGGTGGTGTGACAGATTCGCAGAACATTTGGACTATGCATGAAGTTTCTGGGGCTTCATCTCGAGCCATTTCTTCTGGGGTCCAGGATAATTTGAACAAGTCCCATAGGTCTGAGAGGTTCCTTCAGATAAGCACGCAGCTTAAAGAAAATTTAGCACATCATGATAACACTAGGTTGATCCATATAAATGATTCTGAGAGGACTAATGATACGTCTGAGTTTTCTGGAAATGAGATCCGGACCAGTAAATATACATTCCTTAATTTTTTGCCTAAGAATCTCTTCATTCAGTTCCACTGGGTTGCTTATTTGTATTTTTTAGCTATCGCTGCTCTGAACCAACTTCCACCTCTTGCTGTCTTTGGGAGAACAGTATCCCTTTTCCCTCTTCTGTTTGTGCTTACTGTGACAGCTGTAAAAGATGGTTATGAGGATTGGCGAAGACACAGGTCAGACAAGAATGAGAATAACCGGGAAACTCTGGTTCTTCAATCTGGCGAATTCCATCCAAAAAGATGGAAAAAGATACAGTCTGGTGAGGTAGTGAAGATCTGTTCTGATGAGACAATTCCTTGTGATATGGTATTGCTGAGCACAAATGATCCTAGTGGAATTGCCTATATCCAGACAATGAATTTGGACGGCGAGTCAAACTTGAAGACTAGATATGCGAGGCAAGAAACTAATAAATTAGTTCTTGATGGGACAATAATATCCGGGGTTATAACCTGTGAACAGCCAAACAGAAATACATACGAGTTCACAGCCAACTTGGAGATAAATGGGCAGAGGTTTCCTCTCAGCCAATCAAACATTATTTTGCGTGGTTGTCAGCTTAAAAACACAGAATGGGCGGTTGGCGTAGTAGTTTATGCTGGACAGGAGACAAAAGCTATGCTGAACAGTGCAATGTCACCTGCTAAACGAAGCAGACTGGAAACCTACATGAACCGTGAAACATTTTGGTTGTCAGTTTTTCTTTTAATCATGTGCCTTGTTGTAGCTATTGGGATGGGTTTATGGTTAAATAGCCACAAGAGTCAGCTTGATACATTGCCTTATTACCGAAAAATATACTTTGAGAAGAAGAAGTTTGGGAAAATGTACAAATATTATGGAATTCCAATGGAGACTTTCTTCTCTTTTTTGAGTTCTATCATCGTGTTTCAAATAATGATTCCGATATCTCTTTATATCACGATGGAGCTGGTTCGTTTGGGACAATCATATTTCATGATTGGCGACAGGCATATGTATGACAGTAGCTCCGATTCAAGATTTCAGTGCAGATCCTTGAATATTAATGAGGATTTGGGACAAATACGCTATGTATTTTCTGATAAGACGGGCACACTAACGGAAAACAAAATGGAATTCAGAAAAGCAAGTGTCCGGGGAAAGAAACATGGTAGCACCCTCTCTCTGGATGGATCAGGTGACAAAAATAGTGGAGGTATGACATCTAACTTGTTCTGTCATTTTGGTTTATTTTGTACTTTCTATAGTACACTGATGGTGGCCACCGAACTCAAGTGATCTGTTTTGAAAATCGTAAATATATCTCTATAAATTGATGTTTTAATCACTATCATATCAGATTTGGTTACACACTTACACTGAAAATGTTTACATTTTTTTCACTTCTTTCACTTGTTTTTATGTGGTATTGGTAAAGCTCAGATATTTTTTATTTTTAATTTCTTCACCAATTTAGCAGAAATCTGGAGTCATTGGGAGATTATTGTTTTATAGTTTATTCTTGATTCCCTTGATATAGTTGTGATAAGGTTTTCCAGGTTCTATCTGGCAAGGGTATTTGCTTCTTGTGGAATTGTGGTGTTGAATAGTTTCTATTTGTTTAGAAGGAAACATGGGAAATGATCATTATGGAGAAAATTAAAATCTCAAGCTATGAGAGAAGATGAAAATCTATCTTAGGTCTCATCTCAAAGAAACAAAATCCATATAGTTTGGTTTTATGCTTCATTTCTTATTGTTCATTGAGTTTGACCCAATGGCATGAAAATGATATATATGTTTTCCGGGGGAAAAAAATGAAGAGGATTATCAATTTATCAGACAACAGGATAATATGGGCATTTTGTTTTCTCAATTTTATGTTGAACAACATATATCCTTACATCTACAAGCTAAGAAGTACCGATACTTGTAAACTCAATACTACTAGTATTCAATACGTATTTTAAATTTGGATACACTCTGATACCCTTCGATACGTACCGAATACTTTTTTTTAATTATTTTATATTTTTTAAATGTTCGATACGTATCGGATACATATTTTTTAATTATTTTCGATACATATCCTATACGTTAGGACACTTGAAAATGGGTGTTATTGATTTTAAACTCTTTTAAAACTCATTGTTAATCACTATAGATTGAAAAAGTTTTTTTACTTTATTGAATATTAAGAATATTTAATGGAAGTACACAAATAGAGTTTTAAATTAATTAACAACTAGACTTTTTTATTGGAAATACAAAATATTATTTAATATTTTAATACTGTGAAACTGTGTTAATAATTGAAAAATACATCTTTATTATTGAAAATATATAGTAATTAGTATTAAATGATTAGAATGTCTATTCTTTTGTGCACTCTATGAGAAGGAATAACTCCACAAGGAACAAATAATTGGTTTTCATTCATGGCAATCTTGTCTTTTATCAGGAAAATTAAATTTATATTCAAAAGGAGAATCCAAAACCTAGGACATTGTCAGAACTCACTTGATACTCTCGAAATTGTTGGACGGCTTGGTGTTGCTAATTTATCATAGATGAGCGAGAATTGGATAGTTATTTTTGATGATAATGAAGAAGCTGATATTGATGTTGAAGAAAATGAAGTTGGGGTAATTAAGGATTCAGATAAAATGTTTTAGTATTTTATTTTATTTTTATTATTATGATTCATTCTTCTTCTTCTTTTTTTTTTTTAATATATATATTAATGAAATTATGTTAGATTTTATAACACATATCGGTGTATCTTAATTTTTTGGAAAGCTATATCGATGTACCTGTATCGTATCGTATTCAATCTACGTATCCGTGCTTCTTAGTCTGCAAGTGGATGATACATGGTTTTTGTGAACAAAGAAGATTGTGAACACCACCAGATTACTGGATATGATCATATTGCGAATCAAGTATGAAAGATATTTGCTTTCACTTGGCACTCCGAATTTGTATCCACTGTCTCAATCAAATGCTTAAACTTCCAGGGTGATTATTAAAATCCTCCAAACGTAGCACATCACTTAATACAGGCATGACTAAGGTAGGCGGTGTCACGGCAAAGGGCCTGACAATGATAACAGTTATTACAACATCATTTCCCTTCCTGATTTCCTTTTACGTGTCCAATTCCTTTTGGTCTACCCTTTTCACTCTATTTTGTTTCATGTCACTAGAAGAACACCTGTAGTTTCCTTGTTAGTTCAATCATGCTGATCACTTAGAGTTCTTCACGTGAACCAAGTAACTTAAATACTGGTTGGCTCCACACGTTTATATACACACCATATGCTTGTTTATAATCGTATATGTTCATCGTCATGATTGATAGCCAAAGAAAAATGCATTGATTGACACATATCATTGTAATAAATCTACAATTAACCTGTGCAGCGGAAGCTGTCTTGGAGGGTAGAAGAAAATGGAAGCTCAAATCTGAAATTACCCCTGATACAGAACTCCGCAAATTGTTGCATAATGATTTTTCTGGAGAAGAAAGGATTGCTGCACATGATTTTTTTCTGACACTCGCAGCATGTAATACTGTTATTCCTATTCCTTCTCAATGTCCATCTTACAGTGACATTGACAGTACATTTGGGGCCAGTAATGGAATCATTGATTATCAGGGTGAATCTCCTGATGAACAGGCATTGGTTGCTGCAGCGTCTGCCTATGGGTATAACCTTTTCGAGCGGACATCTGGGCATATTATGGTTGATGTCAATGGTGAGAAATCAAGGTAGAAGCCTCTTCTGCTTCAATTTCTTTACGTCCATGCATTTTGCACTTTATGTTGAAATATTGTTTTAATTCCACACGGCAGAGATGATATGCAGTACACTAGTGTGATTTTATCCTGTTCTCTATAGTTCAACACCCACAACCACTTTTCTATGTTTTTTTTTTCACGTCTGTAATTGAATTAAGTCTGATCAACGTATCCGTTGTGTCAAATTTTCAGTGGCTTCACTTAATACTCCTGCATTTCCTTTCATCGTCAAATTTCAAGTTGATGTTCATGCTTATCATTTCTAATTGTGCAATGCAGGTTGGATGTTATGGGTCTGCATGAGTTTGATAGCGTGCGTAAAAGAATGTCTGTTGTTGTCAGATTTCCAAATGATACTGTAAAGGTATTGGCGAAGGGGGCTGATTCATCTATGTTCAGCATTTTAAAGGCGGACCATCCTGATGATAATCATATAAAACATGCTACACAGAGTCATCTGAATGAATATTCATCTGAAGGTTTGCGTACCCTAGTTGTTGCTTCTAGGGACCTTTCAGGTGAAAAACTTGTGGAATGGCAGTGTATGTACAAAGATGCAAGCACATCCCTGACGGACAGATCTATAAAGTTGCGTCAAAAAGCAGCTCTTATAGAATGTGACTTGACCCTGCTTGGGGCCACTGCAATTGAGGATAAGTTACAAGAGCGTGTACCAGAAGCCATTGAGTCCCTGCGGCAAGCCGGAATAAAGGTGTGGGTTCTTACTGGAGATAAACAAGAGACAGCCATTTCTATTGGTCTATCCTGTAAACTCTTGACTGCAGATATGGAACAGATTATTATAAATGGAACTTCTGAGAGTGAATGCAGAAAACTTCTTTGTGATGCCAAGGCCAAATATTGTGTGAAATCTGCAAATAGCAGTGACCAGATATCAAAATGGAGAAAGAATACTGAAAATGATTACCTTGAGATTCCTCTTGGCACAAAGTTATCTAGTTTGCAACAGCAGCATGCAGAACGGGAAGAAGGAGCTTCTTTTGGACCACTAGCACTTATAATTGATGGGAATAGTCTGGTTTACATATCAGAGAAAGATCTAGAGTCTGAGGCACGTGTACTTTATGCCTTTTTGGTTATCTTCTGATGTTCTGATATGATTTATAGCGTTCCGCATACTTGGTTTTATTTATCAGATTCTTGAATCTGTTAGCATGTCAAAATCGCTTGAGTTGGATATAAATGTACAAAGTTCTGTCGCTTTTGTTGGCTCTATGTAATTACGCATATAACTTACCAAGCTTCTCATTTGGTAATTTTCATGGTTTACCAGCTATTCAACCTCGCAACTTTGTGCAAAGTTGTGCTTTGTTGTCGTGTAGTGCCATTGCAAAAGGCTAGAATTGTGATCAAATGTCGCAGTGATGACATGACACTAGCTATTGGTGATGGTGAATTGGTTACTTAGGATTCATGTGGCATTGGCTGGAGGAAGTTGCATTTGAGTTTTGGTTAATCCTTTGAAGGCTGCATTTGTTTATATATTTGTGCTGATTTCTTTCATTTTAGGTTGTTTTTTGACTTGCTTTAATCCAATTGACACTGTATTTTTGTAGGGGCTAATGATGTTTCCATGATCCAAATGGCGGATGTTGGTGTTGGAATATGTGGCCAAGAAGGGCGTCAAGCCGTAATGGCTTCAGATTTTTCAATGGGACAGTTCAGATTTTTGAAACGATTGCTTTTGGTGCATGGACATTGGAATTATCAACGTATCGGTTATCTGGTTCTTTATAACTTCTACCGTAACGCTGTTTTCGTGTTGATACTTTTCTGGTAAGCTATTATCCTTGGTCTTTATAAATTCAACCGTTTGATGATGACGTTCTAATCCTCTCTTTTTATGAACAAATTAATTGAAGCCAATTGGGCGTTCAATTGTCTAGTGTTATTGAAGTTGAGTGATATTTGAGAAAACGTCTAATATGTATATTAACCACAAAATGAGTACATATATATACATAAGGATTAGTAATGTAGATCCTTAATCAACTCCTAGAAAATAGGAACTAATCTACGTTTCTATGGTACAAAATCATAACTGGATATTATTCCTAGGAAATTAGCCAAAATTCTAGGAAACTAACCCCTAAAATACATGCCATAATTATGGGAAATTAACTACTTCCTCAATCGACTAGTTTGTTTTTCCTACACTCCCCCTCAAACTAGGCGATATATGTTCATTAAACCGAGNCAAATATGTATATTAACCACAAAATGAGTTCAGATATATACATGAGGATTATTAATGTAGATCCTTAATCAACTCCTAGAAAATAGGAACTAATCTACGTTTCTATGGTACAAAATCATAACTGGATATTATTCCTAGGAAATTAGCCAAAATTCTAGGAAACTAACCCCTAAAATACATACCATAATTATGGGAAATTAACTACTTCCTCAATCGACTAGTTTGTTTTTCCTACACTCCCCCTCAAACTAGGCGATATATGTTCATTAAACCGAGCATAGAACTTAGTTCAATGGAGTTGGGCTAAAACAAGGCCTTTGTTAGAATATCTGCTGCTTGCTGCCGAGAAGGTACATAGTTGAGAGAAATCAAGCTGCCTTCTATTTTCTCACTGATGAAGTGCCTATCAATCTCGACATGCTTTGTCCTGTCGTGATGAACCGGATTTTTGGCAATTGCAATTGCCGATTGATTGTCACACATAATCTTAATAGGATCGGAAGTACCAATCTTGAGTTCACATAGTAGTCGATTTAGCCAAATTCCTTTACATATGCCCTGAGCCAATGCTCGAAACTCGGCCTCGACACTACTGCGAGCTACCACCTGCTGCTTTTTACTTCGCCATGTCACCAAGTTCCCCCAAACAAATGAGCAGTACCCGGATGTAGACTTTCGATCAATAGGAGATCCGACCCAATCTGCATTTGTATAGATTTCCAAGAATCGATCAATTGTTTTCTTGAACATTAACCCCTTTCCAGGATCCTTCTTATGGTACCTAAGAATTCGACTTATTGCCTCCATGTGATCCACAGAAGGATTGCTCAGGAACTGGCTGACAATACTGACTGCAAAGCTTATATCCAGGCGTGTGTGTCAAATATATAAGCTTTCCCACCAAGCGTTGATACTGTCCCTTATCCGCTGCTAACTCTTCAGTCCGAGGCATCAATTTGGTATTAAGGTCCATTGGAATCTCAACCGGCTTGCATCCACTCATACCGGTCTCGCGCAGAAGATCCAAAACATACTTACGTTGTGAGATTGAAATTCCTTTACTAGTCCTGGCCACCTCCATTCCCAAAAAATATTTTAGATGTCCCAATTCTTTGATTTCAAATTCCTTGGATAGTAAGATCTTAAGTCTTCTCATCTCTCCTTCGTGATTCCCAGTAAGAACTATATCATCAACGTAGACAATCAACACTGTAATTCTCCCATCTGTGAAATGTTTGATGAATAATGTGTGGTCTGCTTGAGACTGTGAGTAGCCATCTTGTTTAAGGACCTTAGAAAACCTATCAAACCATGCTCGGGGTGATTGTTTGAGTCCATACAACGCCTTTTGCAGCTTGCACACCTTTCCTGTTGTTTGCTCAGTTTCAAAACCGGCTAGTATATCCATATAGACTTCATCGATTAGATCCCCGTTTAAGAATGCATTCTTCACATCGAGCTGAAACAAAGGCAAATCTTGATTGGCAGCAATGGATAATGAGACACGTACTGTATTGAGTTTGGCTACAAGGGCAAAGGTCTCCTGATAATCAATTCCATATGACTGAGTGAACCTTCTAGCTACTAACCGAGCTTTGTATCTATCAATGCTCCCATCAGCCTTTTGCTTAACTGAGAATATCCATTTACATCCCATAGCCTTCTTACCAGGTGGTAATGATGCTAGGACCCATGTGCCATTTTTCTCAAGTGCATTGTACTCCTCCAGGGTTGCTGTTCGCCATTCAGGGACCTTCAGGGCTTCATAAATTAAACTAGGAATCATGATTCTGTCCAAGGAAGTCACAAATGCTCGGAATTTCTGTGATAGGTTTGAGTAGGAGATGTAACTGCGAAGTGGGTGCTGGGTACATGATTGAACGCCTTTTCTTTGAGCAATAGGCAGATCTAAATTTGGATCATAATCTGTCACTTTTTCTGTACCTGATTGTGGACCAAAATTTGCCTCATCTTGCGCCCTTTCAGGATCAATTGGGCTCAGGAGAGTCTCTTGATTTTGCTGACTTAATTTGGGTTGCAAAGGTATCTTTCTTCTTGTGTAAACGTTTATTGCTTCATCAGGAAGATGGAGATGTTTAGGGTAGACAACAAAAGGTGGACTTGCTTCGGATGATGATGATGAGTTTGGTGAGTTTGATGATTTTTGTGGGGTCATTTGTGTATGTGAGTAAGGAAACTGGTTCGGTAGACTAGAGAGAAGAGTGAGGTGGAATTGACTCAATGAGGGCTGGCCAATCCCAATTTTGTGATTCATGAGTGTCATATGTCCCAATTTTGTGATTCACGAGTGTCATACTCCCCCTGAAATGCAAAATTGGGAAAAAATGCTTTATCTTAAAAAAATGTGACATCCATGGTGTGGTAGAATTTGCGTGTGTTAGGAGAGAAGCATTTGTAGCCTTTTTGATTGACTGAGTACCCGATGAAAATACATTTAAGAGCACGTGCATCAAGTTTGCCACGGTTTTGAGGGTGGACATGAATAAATGCAGTGCAACCAAAGAGTTTTAGAGGGATTTGGGACACTAGCCGTGAGATTGGGTAAAGGTTATGGAAACTTTGCAGTGGTGACTTGAATTTGAGGACTCGTGAGGGCATTCTATTAATAAGATATGTGGCTGTGAGAACTGCTTCGCCCCAAAATTTCTTAGGGACATTAGTTTGAAAAAGTAAAGATCGAGCAACTTCGAGTATGTGACGATTTTTTCGTTCGACCACACCATTTTGTTGAGGTGTGTCTACACATGAACTTTGTTGAACAATACCGTGGGACTTGAGGTATGGACCAAGATTAGAATTAAAGAAATCTCTAGCATTGTCAGTTTTGAGGATTTGAATATTGGTTTTAAACTGGTTTGAACCATAGCATGAAAATGTTGGAAAATATGGTTAGTCTCAGATTTTTCTTTCATAAGGAATGTCCAACATAATCGGGTATGATCATCAACCAACAACAAAAACTATCGAGCACCAGTAATATTAGGGATCCTAGTTGGTCCCCAAATATCACCAAGGATGACTTGGTTTGTAGGGTCGTGGAGAGTAAGTGCTTCGAATATGCTTTGCAAATTGACAAACTTCACAATGAAATAAATTGGGATTTTTATTAATGAATAAAGATGGAAACATTCGTTTCATGTACAAAAAATTAGGATGACCTAAACGAGAGTGCTACATCATAATTGCACTATCCTTATTTGACTGACCAACTGATTTAAGACTATGGACTGACCAACATTGAGGACTGACTCGATTGTTATTGGAGTAGGAGCTGACTGATGAAGTGTTCACATCAAGAAGATAGAGGCCCGCATGAAGCTCAGCATTGCCAATCGGCCTCCCCGAGCTCAAGTCCTGAAATACACAATATTTGGCAAAGAATTTGGTTTCACAGTGAAGGTCACTGTTAAGTTTGCTAACTGAGATGAGGTTACAGTCAAGATCAGGCACAAATAACACAGAGTAGAGGATAAGAGTGTTTGATAGATGGATTGTTCCTGTCCCCGCCACCTTGGTGCGTGTACCATTTGCTATACGTACTGTTTGATGACCATTGCAAGGAGAATAACTTGTGAAAAGAGATCTGTCACCTGACATATGATTTGATGTACCAGAGTCCACTATCCACAAAGAGGAGGGTGATTGGGCCGCATGGAGTGCAAGGTTTCCCGAGACATGTGTTGAACCATCCCCAACATTGGTAGATGTCAAGTTAGCTGAGACATTAACCTTACAAATAAGCTGCTGGAGTAATTCTAACTGGTCCTTGGTGAAAGGCACCTGATTGTTGGATCGAGATGTCTCGGTGATAGCAGCGTTTCTTCTAGACTTACGGTCTCGACTTGGCTTCCAACCGAGGGGCTTTCCGTGCAATTTCCAGCATGTCTCTTTGGAGTGGCCTGGCTTCTTGCATTGATCACACCAGGGGCGTCCTCTTCGTGACCGATTATCACTAGAATTTTGAGGTATCCTGCGAGAAGAAAGTGCGACAGGATCAGGTGAATTTGAATAATCCTTGGCTATGGCAAGTGCCGAAACATCTGGGGCTGAGGAAATATCAGAGTGTCCCAACATGACTCGCTTGCGGCTTTCCTCTCTACGTACTTCGGAAAAAGCTTCTCGCAGACTCGGCAGTGGTTTGGTCCCTAGGATTCTGCCTTGGACCTCATCGAGAGACTTATCAAGACCCATCAAGAACTTGAAGATGCGCTTGGTTTCAACGATCTTTCTGAAATAGTCACGGTCATGTGGACACTTCCATTTGTGTGATTCAAAGAGATCTAGCTGCTGCCAATGGCGGGTAAGAGTAGTGAAATAGGTAGTGACAGAGTTTTCTCCTTGTCTCAGGTCCTGAAGGATGCTTTCCACATGGAAAAGTTCGGCTGTGTTTTCGCTGTTGGAGAAAGTATCACGTGCAGCGTCCCAGATCTCTTTGGCTGTGGTGTAGAGCAAAAAATTTTCACCTATCTCGGTTGTCATTGAACTGATCAACCAACACATAACAAGATTGTTTTCAGCCCTCCAAGTTCTGAATTTAGGATCACTCGGATTAGGTTGAGTGGCTGTGCCAGTGAGGTAATCATCTCTGCTTCGTCCACTTATGAACATCATCATTGACTGGGACCATTGGAGATAGTTATGGCCGTTGAGTTTATGACCGGTGATGGGAACGTGGCTGTTTTATGTTCCGGCCTGAGTTAATTGGGGAGTGAAAGGAATTTGGTTGTTTTCTGTTGCGGCCTGAGTTAATTGGGGATTGATGGGAGCATTAGGAGATGGATTAGGTGCTGATGAGTCCCTGGATGTTTGCTCAGATTCAGCCATGGGAATGATATTTTTGAGAAAGACGAGGGAAGGTTAGGAACGATGGCTATGCTCTGTTTTCTAACCCGAGAACAGGGTAAAACAGAGGAGATGAGACTAGGATTTTAGAGCCTCTTCTCTGATACCATGAAGTTGAGTGATATTTGAGAAAACGTCAAATATGTATATTAACCACAAAATGAGTACATATATATACATGAGGATTAGTAATGTAGATCCTTAA
>CAIGRH010175416.1:0-13467 GCA_903798295.1 Fraxinus nigra | reverse complement strand
TTTTTTTTTTCTTGATATTCTTGAATTCAAAACAATGGTGACTAATATATTGGAATTATCTAAAGAAATTTGACATTACATCATTTGACAGTGCATATTGATTGCCATGCTTGAAATATGAAATAATTATAATGTGATAAATATATAAAAATTATGATATAGATATATAAAAATGTTGTGGATGTACTGACGTGAACCACGTTGAATGTACCTATGAGCCCATACAAGATTTGATAGAACTCTAAAAAAGTTAAAATCAGAGTTATAACATCAACCCAACGATGTCTTGAATCAAGAATCAAGGCTGAAGCCTGAAAGGATTGGACGCCACAGAAATATATAAAAATGGCGTGAATATATATTGTTTAAATAAATGATTTAATAAAGACAATATTGAAATGTGATGTGGATGAAAATAACATTCTTTTAAAATTTTAGGGTCAGTTTGGACCGGATTAAAATCTGATTTTAATTTAAGTCAAAGTCAAACAATCATTATCAATCATATTTTTCATGGGTTTCACATCTTTTCAATCATACATTTCAAAAACTTCTATTACAATTCACTAAAAATTTGATTTTAATTTACACCAAACACACTCTTAATAGGTTTTAACAAACAGGGTGAAAAAAAATGTCATAATATTTATTCTTAAAAAATGTAGTAATATTTCTTATTTTTAGTGACTAAATGTTTGGTAAATATTTTTTAAGGACCAACTTGGAATGTCACACAAACTTCAATGACTGTTTGTGAAATTAAGTCACGATTTCAACTTGTTTGGCAATATGAGAGATTTTCAACGTGACAATTTAATGGTGTAGGTTAGATTTCTAGTAGACGCTGTTAACAAAGTAACCACAAATCTTTAAGGTCCATTTTAAAATTTTGTACAAACCCCATTGAGAACTTCAGTGACTAAATAGGTCAGAAAAATACATTAAGGGCAATCCTTTATTTTTGTACAAACTTCAAGGGCGTTTTGTAAAATTAACTCACTCAACATTACTTTGTTACTAGGGATGGCAGTAGGACGAGCCTCGACGCTGGTGCGAGGCGCGGGCTTGCCTCGTTTCCTACCCCCTTTTTTATTTTTACCAAAAATTTCCAGTTAACTAGAGTGTGATAAAAAGGTTGAGAAAAGGGGATTGAATCTTTTAGAAGAGCCCATTTGGAGGACTTAACGTAATGTGAAGAATTGTGGATATGTAGTGAGGCGTGAATATGGACCGGATCAGTGGAAAATCTTGATTTTTTAATTTGTAGTTAATTTTTTTTAGAGCGGGGTGGGTTAAATTGCCATCTCTATCTGTTACTTTATTAGAAGATCCCAACAAATTCTATAAATGCAAAATATTATCTGTTTTATAGAGTCGATGCTTAAAAATAAACTTCAATTTTTTTTCTATTTTAACCTTTTAAAATAAAAAGTCAAGAGTCAAAACCACTATTTATTCTTAATTAATAATGATTGCATTTAATAAAATACTTTATAATTTACTCCCTCTATCCCATTTACACAGACTTACTTTTCATATTTTCTTATCGCAATTATATAATCTTGTTTCTTTATCAATGATGTTTTATTTCGTTCGTTTATTAATATACTCTTATTTATTTAATATATCCAATAATAATTTACTAGTATTTATTAATAATTAAACAAGGGTAAATTAGGAAAATATTTAGCAAAAAATTCTTCAATAGCATTTCTATGACCGTACTGTGCGAATCCACGGTTTAAACCCATTTCATTCCAATCGGACGGTCAGCATTCTTTTCCGCAGACAAATTTATACCCCCCTAAGAGTCTGAAATCACTAGTGAAAAAATCTCGGTGAAAGCGGAGCTAGAGGTGTACAGTATCTATCTTTCATTTAGAAGGTGCGATTCATAGTTTATTTATTTATTTTTCAGAAACCCTAATTCCTCTGACCTCAATATCCTGTTTTTGTTTTGTTAATAATAGATTAAGATCTAGTTGTATAGATTTTAGTTCCGATCTGTATCATTGCCATTGAGTGTTTTGACTTCGTAACTAGGGTTTGGGGTTTATGGCTAAATGTGAAACTATTATTTGAAGTTGAATCTGTATGTTTGAGCCCTTCAGTGTAAGGGAGAGGTTTTCTATTTTGATTTTTTTTTAAAAAGTTTAGTGGGTGAACAATTAAGCGGGGATAGGGAATCGATGGAAAAAGACCTGGACATTGTGAGGTGATACAACAAGGTTTTATGGGGATATTTTGATAAGGGTTTGCATATTATCAAATAAATTTAAAGTTTAGAGGTTCTGTGTTTTACTTTTAATTCTACTCTTAAACTATTATTTTGACTTTCTATTTTTAAGGTTAGAGAGGAAATGGAATGGAGCTTTGAACTTGGGTTAATTATGGGATTTTGAATAAATTTAATTTTTATAAGAAAATTTAGCAAATTGCAGTGGTCTTAAGTTTTTCAGTCTTAGTTTGTGTGTACATTCATTTTTACTCGCGGTGAATAAATGAAGAACAGTATCAATTTGTTCTTTGAAAATTTTGTGTGCTGTAATAATTTCATTGACAGTCATTTATGGGAAAGTGGTCTTGCAGTTTGTACGGAACTTTACAGATGAGGATATTCATTCCGGTCTTGTCTTCTTTGTGAGGAACACTTGCAATTAAGTCGTTATTTTTATTATTTTTTTTAGGTACAAAAATGGCTTTTGTCAACAGAATTGGCAATGTGCTAAAAAATACTTTGAGCAAGCATGTTCAGTCGGAAGTATCAGCCTCCAATCCACTACTTTTCCAGGCAATAAGAAGCATGTCATCTTCAAAGCTATTCGTTGGAGGTGCAAGCTTTCTGCCTTTTACTTTCTTGTCAACTGCTTATTTTTTGCTTCTTGTTAATTATTCTTGTTTTCTATTGCAGGTCTTTCATATAATATGGATGAAATGAGTTTGAGGGAGGCGTTCTCCGGATGTGGCGAAGTGGTAGAAGGTAACTGTCGTATCTGTACAATTGACTAAAATTNGAAGTATCAGCCTCCAATCCACTACTTTTCCAGGCAATAAGAAGCATGTCATCTTCAAAGCTATTCGTTGGAGGTGCAAGCTTTCTGCCTTTTACTTTCTTGTCAACTGCTTATTTTTTGCTTCTTGTTAATTATTCTTGTTTTCTATTGCAGGTCTTTCATATAATATGGATGAAATGAGTTTGAGGGAGGCGTTCTCCGGATGTGGCGAAGTGGTAGAAGGTAACTGTCGTATCTGTACAATTGACTAAAATTTGAATTTTATGTTGATTTTAGTGGTTTGGTATTTTGATTGCTTCAATGCTACAGATCGATACTCTAGACGGTATCTTAATAAGAGTTAACTTCATCTGTGTTGGAAAACTACGTAGATACTGTTAAATGCCAATTTACTAGATTTTCGCTGGTCATTTGTAAATGTTATATCAAGTTTTGCCATATGTCTAACTGTCCATTGGTTTCAATAGTGTTAGAATGATCATAAATAGCAATTTGATGAAAGATTTTTGACAATGACAAGCTTGTCTCTTTCCATCATCAGTTGATCTGAGGTTGTTTGTGTAAATGGGATATACTGTTTTCTTGCTTTATTTAACAAAAAAATTGTGCCAGAATTAATATCAATACATCTTTTAAACACGGTGATTCTGCACGTATCACATAGGTGGTGATATTTCTGACAAATTAAACCTCTATCCTTCAATATCTATTTGTTGCAGCTAGAATAATCATGGATCGTGAGACTGGTAGGTCCCGAGGATTTGGCTTTGTGACCTATACATCAACTGACGAGGCTTCCAGTGCCATTCAGGAACTAGATGGCCAGGTACTTAGTGCAATGTTGCCATATTTTACAATAGCAATGGGGAGCCACTATTGCATAAGCTCATTTTTGTTAACAAAATGCTATTTTGACATTCAGCAGAAGTGAAATCCCTTTAGATGGATTTTAATATACTCATTATCCAAGATTTATTTAATCTTATATAAGGATCAGTTTCGCCTCCAAAGATAAATGTATCCCTTTGGAAATATTTGTGAATGAGCCTTTGCGAACAATTTTACCTAGATTATCAGGTGTCTAATGGCCTAGACAGGTATAGTCCAACACCTTGATGATCTACTTGCATGAAGGGTAACATTACAAGAGAGTTTTCTTAAGCATCTACTTAAAAAGGAATTAATAATTCGGAGTTAAATTAGACTACTGTACAAAAATTGGGAAGCACTGCCTTTGCCGTGAAGGTATCTTTGCCAGTAAGTCAATCTGACCAAACAAAACTAGATGTGGTGTTGGTTATAATATTAAGATCTGCAACCATGGCAAGAATGTTTGTTAAACTTTCTCTGACCAAACAAAACTAGATGTGGCGTTGGTTATAATATTAAGATCTGCAACCATGGCAAGAATGTTTTGTTGAACTTTCTCTGAGACCGGTGTACTTGAACTTGCTTCCTATTGCATGAGTTGAAATTTTTAGATCGATAAATTGGTTTTAATGACTTGTAACATCTAATTTTTCACGTGATTTCTCAGGAACTTCAAGGGCGAAGGATAAGGGTGAATTATGCAACAGAAAGACCTCGGGGTGGAGGTTTTGGGGGTGGATTTGGTGCAGGCGGTGGATTTAACTATGGTGGTAACTATGGAGGCTCTGGAGGATATCAGGGCAGCAATTTTGGTGGTGGTGGTGGCAATTACCCAAGCGCAGATGGAAATTTTGGTGGAGGGGGTGGATATGGGGGTAACAATTACCCCAGTGGAGGAGGAGGATTTGGTGGTGGTGGTAGCTATCCCAGTGGAGATGGGGGATTTGGTGGCAGTAAAAATTACCCCAGTGGAGGTGGCGGACATGGTGGTGAAAGTGGCTTTTCCTCCCCTGGATATGGTGGAACACCTGAGACATACAGAGAAGTTCAAGAACAGGTTGGTGGAAATCAAAGTGGAACTGGAACTGAAAGTACTGATTTTGGTGATGATATGGATGCAAACGACAGGAATGAGAATGAGAATGAGGAGCCGAATGATTATGCCAACACCAGATGAGAATGATGAGCCGAATGATTATGCCAACACCAGGAGCTGAAACCTTTCAAATGCGTCACCAGTAAACAATAGTATTATAGGAGCATCCTCTAGACGTGAACAGATTTTATTACTTTTTCTGCTTTCAGTTTTGCAATGTTGATGTGACCGGGTTGTTTCCACTGGGTTCTAACCAGTTAATAAATGTATTGCATTGCATATGCATCTTTTTATTAGAAGAGAAAATGGTGCGGTTTAGAGGGTGAAAAAACAACTGTTGCATATGCCTTCGGTTTTTGTGCTCCGGAATTTTGAAAAGATTTGGAAGTTGATAATCCCCTTGCCTAGTGCCAAAAGAGGAAAAGGGGAAGAAAACAGATTTAGGACCATTTTGGGAGGGCTTTTGAAAAGTTAAAGGCTGCTTATGTGACTTGCTTATGAAACTATTATTGAACATGTTTGGATTATTTTGTGAAAGTATTTTATCTAATTACTTGGGAAACTTTTCTACAAGAAGTAGAAACAAAGGTAAAGTCTTGTCAAAAAAATATCTTAATTGACTTGCCTGATTTGAGAACCTATCAAGAAGTGTTTATGAAGGAAGATGACTAATTTCATTTTCTTTGGTCAGATTGTATCAGGGAAATTAGAATCATGTTGCTTGTACAACCTTTATTGACCACCTTGGCTTAGCAACATCATATTCATTTATTTTAGAAAATCTTAGAAACTGTTTTTAAAACATTGGCCCAAGGGTGCTTAACAAGGGTTGTACCTATAGCTTGGGGGAATTATAGGTCTTCATGAATCTGCATTGAGTCAATAGCGTTAAGCATTTAAGATTTACCCTTGTAGTGAGACGAAGAAAAAAAAAAGTGAGACCGAGCAATGCATTTTAAGAATAACATTACAGAATAGGTAATTCAAGATGAAAAGCTTGAAATGAAAAATCAATTAAGTACAAAATATCATTATTGAGCTCTCTTAAGTATCTAGTGAATTGAAATAATCAATTGTGAGAAAAGTATCACTGGCAAGATGAAGCAATTTGATGTTTTATTCTTTTATGCTTCTCAGTTTGGTTTGATATACTTGATTATCCCTTTGGAGCAAGGCAACACATGAAATTCACATGTAAAACCGTCAGGTAATTGTTGAGACAGAAGAAAATGTACAAATTGTAACATATCCTCCCTAACCTTTCATCAGCCAATACCATCAGGGGTCAAAAATCAACTCCCTGGCTACTTCAATTGAAGGAGGTAGTTATAAATATAATATCAGCCACAGATAATTTATCTTTCTCCAAGTATTACATTTCCAGCCGTTAAAGCTCAGGATGAAGAAAATGTATTACAAAAGTCTTGTGCGAGTCAGTGCTAGTGCTTGACGAAAGGACAACCATATTTCAGACAGCCCAGAAAGGTTTTGGAGCCGCCGATGCACTTGAAAGGCTTTTAGAGGGCTCTTCAATGGTTTCCTCGAGGTCATCATCGTTATCTCCATATTCCATTAGCTTGATTAACGTATCTGGCCCCAATAAACACAGGAGAAAGTAAATTAAATGAACAGATAAAGGCACCCTGATTTCTTCTGCTAGCCTTGGATATCAAAAGCATAGGAAGAGAAATGTTTCAACTATTGGAACTCTCTAAACATATGCACGAGAAGCTACATCAAATTTTCTAAGAGAAACAATAATATACAGGCAAGAGTGGAAGTACCAGGGATGGCTTCATGTTTTGATTTATGCAGCATGCTGTTGTTCTCACAAACTTTAGGAGTTGAATTAAACTTTGGCGGAGAAGGTGGTGGAGGCATGCTCTTGTGAGGGGGTGGCAGCATCCTCTTGGGAGGGGGTGGTGGAATTACATTAGGTGATGACCAGATCAACTTCCTTGGAGCTGCCATAGTTGGCACATCTCTTGCACCTACATGTGACGTTAGTTCACGAGGCATTTGAAATTCTGATCCCTGTAATTTATTCTGGGAAAACATTTAACATATCTCACAAAGTTAGAACATAATATGGTGTCATAAGTGATGTCTGAAAAGGAACAACTTTATAAAACCTCTGCAGATCTTCATCAGAAGTAGGTTCATCTAAACTATAAAAAAATACATGTATGTGGGGTGAAGGTACTCAATCTATGATATGGTACAGAAATTGCAATGATAAATAGAACCATAGACTGGTTCTATGACAATATGGACTGCGCACAATGTGTTAAAGTGTAATTTCATCAGCCATTCATGGCTCATATATAACTTCTAGCATCCAAAAGACAGTGGAAAAGAAAGGGTAGCACGTGGAAAAATTGAAACCTAGAAGGACGTGACTTTTGATAGCAGAATTGGCAGTTGGAAACAACTAAAGCAGAAACAGGTGCTCGGGTGCATTATTTGCAGACACATCACAGATCAGCTACAACAAAGATCACAAAATCATGAACCGGTGCCAAAGAAAAGCAATGGAACAGCACACAGCCATCCCATGCCGCTTCCATGTCAGAAAACCCTGTGAATATCGGCCTGTAAGCTTCATACAAGGTCAGAGAAAATACCTGGAATAAGAAGTAATAAACATCAGGACAAATGCAATTCATTTAATAATAATAGAGGGACAAAATCTCAATTTAGATAGACAAAGCTTATAGGATTCTGTAGGAGTGATTAAATGCACACCTACTGCAGAAAATCATATATGTACATCAACTTGCAAATTAAAGAGGAATAAAATTAACTTAACCTATTGTATGTTCGAAGAACGATGGATGAAAATGTTAAATAGTAGTGTGAATCAACCAGCACCAACAATATAATAGTGAATTATATCTTCTCTCATTTCAATAAAATACTCAAGATACAATATATGGGATTGACAACTTTATCCACTATTTTCAACGTAGTCACTAAATCGTGAAATCATGTCATCAAACAGGAAGGTCGCAGCTGTTTGTTAACAATGTAGTCCCAGAATGTATATATGGAAACCAAGACAAGATTATCAGTGTTAGCTTGGCGGCCTGTATGACACTTGAAAGCAGCGATTTCCCTAAACAACGTCGTAGTCAAGTAGGCACTTTAGCCTTATTATGAAATTAAATACCCAGCAACCAGTTCCACTCTAAGTCTATTTGAGAGAATGTAATGCATTTACCGTTGACAGTAACTTAGAATATTCGTAACACAGGATAACAGAGAAACAAGTACCTCTTTTTCTGCAAAGGACAGGGGGGTCATAACACTGGAGTATCGGATAGTTAAACAGAAGGCTTGTCCGAATATATTTGATAGGATTAATTATGGCATATTAAAAAATTTAACATAAAGCAAAAGGGGTGGACAACCCAGTCAATTCCCTCTATAAAGGGACCCAAAAAAGTGCTTCGCTAATAGCATTTTAGATTACAAGACTTGTGTCTTGAACCAAATGAAAATTCAACTTCTAGCCATATGATATCAACTTTCACCAGGGATTAAGTTACTCAAACTTAACTTATCCCGAAGTCTTAAGAGTAATCCACAAGGATAGTTTAACTACCTTGTGAGTTCAGCAGAGTATGAAAAGAAAAGTAGAGCAATAAAATCCTCTCAAAACTCTAGTTAGGTTCCTCTAATATCAGAACTCTAGAACTACATGCTTGAAGATATTCAGCCCCAAAGCTAATATCAGGGTTTAAACATTATGATTTATAATATTGTTCAATTTTTTGTTGATAGGTAAGTATATAATTAATGGTGTGTTTGGGCCAAATTATTTTGAAAGAATGTATTTTGGAATAGTAGATTGATGGAGAATGTGTGGTTGAAAAGGAAGGAAAAATTATTGGTGTGAGCGAAAATATTATTTTATTGAAGAATATGTGGTAGAAAATGAGTAGAAGAATAAGAATGAAAATTTTAACGTGGCTCAAACAGGGGCTAAAATATTGTTTGAAATAGAACACTTAGTGCTAGTCATAAGAAGTCAAAAGGAAACATCTTCACCCCCGACTCACTAAAGAAGTGAAAACTTTGACCAGTCTCAAACACAGTAATTACTGATACCTGGTGGGAAGTTGCTGGCCCTTTTGCAGCAGTGGATAATTCCTGAAACTTTCGTCTCTGAGGGGGGCGCTTCTCCTCGGATGGGCCCACTGTTGTAGGAGATTTTGCACTTGATGCTTTTGTTGCAGGACCAACTGTAGCATTAACAGGAGAAGTTGATTGCCTGAGGGCTAAGGCAACTTGTTGCAAAGGTGTAGCTTGTGGATATATCCCTTCATAACCAATATAACTTGTTCCGCCAATCAATGAAGAATGCGGATAGCAACCATTGCTTGCCTGAGGCATTCCCGGATCCATCAACCCCATAGATTGCAATCCTGCTCCATGAGAAACATCATCAGTCATGCCACCTGAAGAAGTCAAACTGGAAGCAACACGTTCTTTCACAACTGACTCATTCCCAGAACTTTGGACTTCGCCTAACAACTGAGGTGGTGGTGGGACAGCAACATACATTTTACATGAAGAAGCCCTGTAAATACAGATATGCAAGATCCCACAAGTTATCCTGTGGTGTGAGAAATAGCTTGTGGTCTAAAAGATACCAGATACTGATTCCCTAAATGTGCACAAGTGGCAGATTGAAGAGATTCAAGCATGGAAAAAAGTGTTATTTTTTAATTTCTTCTGAAAAAAAAAAAGAAGAATAAAAGATATCAACATCCATTCTTCTCATGGAAAATATAATTAAAAAAATGAACATAGATAGATAAAAAATGTCTTTGTATACATGTTGAATGTTTCTCTCAAAATTCTTTCATCCCAAAAGGACATCAACTTTTTTGATATTCTGATCAATTAGCATCATCGTTTTATAATTATTTTGATGTGCAAGTTATTCATGGAGTGAAAGATGGATTATGGATTCATAAAACAAGGCTCACTAGAAAACTTTAAAAAACCCAAGAGTGTCTCTCACCTTATAAACCTTAAAGATATAAATGACATAATATGAACATATTTGTGTATATCCAGCAAAAGCTAAACAGCTAATGACCACATTGTACCTGTTACGAGAATAAATGGATGCCATGGAATAGGGGATGCAAGTTTCTTTCCTTCTGTGATCATTTTTTCAAATCTATTTATTCTTTTTATGCATCAGTATAAACAAATCTCATTACCTAGAGGCACCGCATTCGGCACTTATTGTGTCCAAAAGATTTTCAGCCAGAAGTTTTGCACGTTCAAGACCAATTGGATCATTGCTTGACAACAACAAATGCAACGGCTGCTGTGCTTCTGCAAGTAGAGCAGATGCAATAGAAATATTAACAGCGATCAGGACAGCCAAATAGCACAATGCAAATGTGATACACGACAAAAGACTACCTTCACCCATTGCACTTTCAGAATTCCCAGAACCACGTCCTCTTAGTAAGACAGTTGCTCCGGTTTCACTCATAATATGGTTTACATACTGGTCCTGCATTTACAAAAGCCAACCAGCAGCAACAGAAAAGAATCTCTCCGAGTTGTATGGAGATATCAGAGAAAGCTTCAAACGTTAGTATTTCATGTTATCAGAAAAATAAATATGAAATACTTAATATTAAGTCATCAAGCTGCCATCACTCATTCTTAAAGATACAGAAAACAGGAAAGAAGCTATAGCTGAAAGATCAATGTATAGAAAGATGGCATGAACTAGTGAGATGATAAGCATGAGACCATTAACATACCCAAGATAGGCCCACTTATTCGATAAAGATACAAAATAGTGTTGACATTTTATCTTAGGCATCATTGGGTTTGAGTTTTTGCATATGTTTGGCTAGTGTTTAAAGACATTGCATCCACTTTTTATCTATACAGTTCAAGGGACCCACAAGTACTATCCACTAATCCATCACTCATTTTTACATATTTATAATTTAAACCATTTATAAACACTTCCTAAACATGTTTTTCATATTACACTGCTAATTAAGAATAAAGAAATGTGCATTACCGAGGGAAAAAGTTCAACTGGCCACTTCCGTGAAATGGAAACCTTCATAAGGGACGGATAGGAATTGTCACTCACAAAGGAGAAATAATATGAAACTTGAAATTTACTTTGAAAATATTTTTCTCAAAACATAAGGACAATAGCTCGCTGCTGCTGACATAAGAAACGACAGATGAAATTTTCAACAAAATTTGCAACCAGAATAAGTGAACAGGAGAAAAGTAGTCAAAGTCAAATTCATGATACATATGCTCACTTAGATTGACATGTTTGATCCTGAGAGAAAAAATCATTTTAGGATAATTGAATACCAAGTCTCCGAAACTTGGGAAGCCTCATAGTGTGACTTAGACTTTAGGAGCAACATTTTCATTCATGCTCAGGGATTACAATCCTAAAATTTGCTAATTCTTCATACAATGTGTTCTCTCATTTTCTCTTTTGCTGGGATGGAAAAATCACGTCCCTCACATGTCATATTTAATATACAAGAAGTTAAGAACAATACCACCAATGTAGCATGGAGTGCCATATAACCCAACAGCTTTGGGTGATTAACCTTGAGAAAACTAAAGAAAGGAGAAAAAGAAGGAATGTGGATGAAGACAAAGAAAGAGTCGGAGAGAGAGGGAAAAATGCAGTCGATTAGCCTATTTTGGGCGTATGTCGTAAAGATCACATGTTCAACTCTTTTAACAGTTCTTCCAAATCCTCCATATTCCGAAGAAATCCAAAAAAGACAGAAAATATGATAGAAAAACAGAAATGTGGCAAAGAAAGGTACAGGACAGGAAGGAGAAGCTCACATTTGGACCACATATACGAGAAGAAATATCCAAGGATGGGTCTGCCTCAAAGCCCAAAAACACACATGCAGTGAAAAAGGGATTAACCTGAAGTAAAGAGAACATCAAATTGGTGCGACATATTCCAGTTTTGAGGGTGAAAACCCCTAGAGGTCAACCAACTTTAATAGAAGTTTCATTTTAGTCACTCCACTCTTTTTGTTTTCCAAGCTCAACCAGAGTTTCAATTTCGTTTATGTTTTGTCACCAATTACAATTCCATTAGTAGTGATCAACCTCAAATAAATTTGAAACTTGAGTGGAGTTCGGAACCAAGAAAGAAATTGAATGACTAAAGATGAAAATTCGCACAAAATTTGATGACCACCAGTGTTTCTTACTACAGTTTGCAGCTATGGCAGTGCTCTGGATCCAGTAATACCTTTACCCCATTGTTCACAGATCCCTGATTCAGAATTTCTTCCACCATAGCAGCTGCATGATCAACTGCTTTAATTCTTTCTACTGTTGTCTCCAACTGAAGCAAAAAAAATGGAGGAGTGAAACACAAAGCTAAGAATAAATAAATGACTGCAACAATCAAAGATAGGAAAAGAAAATTATGGAACTAAATAGTTACTGCATCTTTGAACAGACAGTGACAGTTAAACAGCAAGGAAAACAAGCAAATCTCAAAAGGGGGGGTTGGGGGATCTTCATAGTACTAATTCGGAACTATATAGATTCAGGAAGCATTGCTCATTAGATAACTTGATCAAATAATTTCACTATATCATGTTACATAGCAATCTTCTTCACTAATACCAAAAAAAATAAGCAAATAAAATTCATAAACAGTACATAAAAGAATAGTTCCTACAATCAAGACTCAAAAGTTCTTCTGAATTATTTTCTCTGACACTTATGTGGCCTAGCAAAAATGTGAAGATATAGAGGTCTTTCACCACCTAGTATCAGGATCACTGTTAATCTCATATCCATGTTACATGTTGCTGTTACAGCGTATTCAATACTTTTAAGATCCCATAAATGAAATCCAACTTTCCAAATCATGAGTTAAATCACAAGTTGGAAACAAAGGCATTCTCAGCACTACTAATTTGCAACTTGTCAAATACTAATATTCTATATTATTGGACACAAATAACATCTTCAAAAGAGTAAGTGAAGCACTTCTAAAACTAATTTGACGAGATTTGCACAAGACGAAGAACTTCATGGTGTTTAGAACCAGTTACATTATGGATGCATTTTTTCTTATCACAAGCCACCCCACCCCCAATGCACACACTCACACATTTCCCTCTCTCTTACACCAAGCAATAAACTTGCTTTAACTAAGTGACATGTACCACTTTTATGGAAAGGTAGACAACTAAATCAAGGTAATTGTAAATATATCATCAATTCTGCTGGGCTCCATTTGCTCTCACTTCGTTTTACCACTCCATGTTTTAGAAATTGAGACCTTGAAATTGCTTAAATTGCAAGAGATAGTGAATCTAAATGAGGCTAGAAACCAACCTTATCTCTGTATTTTCTTTCTCGAATTTTAACTCCAACTCTATATTCAGCAAAAGTATTTTAGGGTTCACAAATTTCTTTGGTTTCTGTTCAAAA
>CAIGRH010175354.1:0-13873 GCA_903798295.1 Fraxinus nigra | reverse complement strand
GATATTCTGTCATTGCCAATTTTCTTTTTTGAATTTCGTAATTTTGATGTTTTTTTTAGTACGTTTCTTCGAAATTTCGACGAGTTGTCGATTATCTTCTTTAATGGATGCAAGTAATTTTATACATTCTTTTTCATTTTTCCTTTTCAGTTTTGACTTTTTTACCCATATAGGTCGTTGAGTAGAAGTATCATCAACATTGTCTTCGTTTATATTAAGAGAAAACGAAGACAATCCATGGATGTTGATTTATTTATTAATTTATATATTTCTAAAAAAAAAAAGAAGGAAATAATTAAATACTGTTCATTTGGTATAAATTCTGGTGTAATGGTTGGAGATAAATTTTAGTTTGATGTAAGATTTGATGCAAAATGGTGTAAAATTTGGTGCAGTAATGGAAATGACATTATGAAACAGATATTTCCTTTGCTCCTCGCAATTGTTTTTTGCTGTTTTTCTTATTCTTCAGCATCAAATGAAGGAGTATGTTCAACGTTGAGGTTGAACGATTGGATGGCATAAACACTTTTCTTGGCTAGCAAGCAGTAACCATTAATGGTGGCTATAGCAGTGGAATTGGGTAGAAATGGTGGTGAATCTTAGGATTCCTTTGGAGGAGGCTATCGTCGTAAAGACGATGGTAGTGCCGACGTCGGGTGGGTGGAGATGGTCAATGGGTGGCGAAGCCACTGTTTATTTTGGATTGGGATGGTGGGTGGGATAAAGAAGATAACTTTTGGTTTAATTTGATTATTATAATTGTATTTTTGTGAAAAATGTAAATTTACTATTTTACGTATTTAAGAATTGATCAAAATGTGTCATAGTCCATTATTCTGGACAATTAAAAGTCCTTCTGGTGCAACTATGTCAAATATTTGGGACAGTAAGTGACATAAACTAAATTTTTCGGTGGCGCGAGGGATAAAATAAAATATTTGGGACTGTGGTTGCAATTATCCCTCTATGTTTTAAAGGCTATACTTTTGGTGGGTGATCTAAAATGACAAATCTGAATTATAAAAGATTTGGCCATATAAGTGATAAAACGTGCAACATTTGGAAAAAAAAAAGTAACTTGTTGAAGTTGAAATTTGTCATTTTTATGAATAACGCATTTTAGGAAAACAAAAGAAACTAGCTTTCTCTATTGGAATTCATAAATTCGTGTTTATATTAGATTGATTTCATGCTGATATGTGGGGACCAACTATCGTGTGTACACATTATGATTTTAAATATTTCGTCTTAATAGCTAATGATTTCTCTAGAAATAATTGAATTATCTTGCTAAAGAACAAGTTTGATATTTGCCTGAATTTTAAAAATTGGAAAACTTAATGAAACTCGGGTTAATAAAAACTTAAAGACATTTATAATGGTCTTGAATTCTACGATGAAGAATTTGATAGTTTCTATAAAAAATGGTATTCTTAAGCACAAAACTGTTACACATACTCAAGAAAATTGTTTACCAGAAAGAATAAATAAGACTTAATCAAGGCCTGACCTTATTATCAGCCCAATCGAAGTAGGCTGAGATTGGGCCAAAGAGCTCGAGTTTGGGTCGCATTACTTCTATGCACATCACAGGCCACCGTGCATCTAGGTTGCAGCTGAAAGTCCTAAGTCTGAGCTGCGAGATAAGATGCATTGAGGTGAGCAGCACAAGATCAAACTTATAGGGCTACGAGTGTGTGACGGCTGTAATGACACGTGTCGGACGTGTGTAGGGCAGGGAAGATCGACCTTGGATGCTTGACACATGGCTTAATCTAAGGGCCAGGATCGCACAACCTTTGACCTTCCTCTAACTCCTATAAATACTCTCTTTTCACCTCTCATTTTTCATTTTTTCATCTCAACTCTTAGTGAAAGCAGTTCGAGTTCGGGGCTTAGAGGGTTTTGTAAGCGACCACCTTAAGAGGTAAGTGTTCGAGTTTTTAAGTTATTTATTTTTAGCATAATGTCAAGTAGTAGTAGTGAAAGGTCGAGTAGTAGTATCCAGTCATCTAGGAGCTCGACCACTAGGAGCCTTGAGGTAAAAAGTTTGTCCATTATTCCCATGGCTGTACCTATTGCCTTGCACCATGAGATAGAGACGATCTTGACATACCCTAGGGGAGCAACCCAGTATAAAGAACACATGATTATAAAAGTTGCTAGAGAGTTCTGGGTTATGCCCCTATGTGACGTTAGAACCCCCGAACCTCATAAAACAATAGTAATGCCCGAGATGGAGAAATGACTTTCTTCAGGGACGCCCTCAAGGTGGGCTTAGGTGGCATCTTCACCCATTTTTCATTCACTGCTTGACCCCTTTCTTTATCTACCCAGGCCAGTTAGCCTTGAACAGGTAGATGCTCCTAGTTTATTTTTTTATTTTGTGTAGATGCCTCGAAGTAAAACCCAGGGTCGACCTTTTGAGGATGGTTTATGATTTAAAATTCTCGTCGGGGTACAATTTTTTTATGTATCTATCTACCAAGGGGAGATTTATGACACCAGACACACCGAGCTCTCTCCGGGGTTGGAAATGGCAGTTCTTTTTTGTTAAACCCCAAGATCTTGACCACCCATTTAGACCGATGTGGGAGATCCCCGACAAGGATAAGTTTAATGAGGGTCGGGCATACTTCGAGGCTTTGGAGATGATAGGTTGAGGCTAGTAAATCATGCCCCTTTGCAACGAATGTTGATTATTTGCTCGAGGATGACACCCTCAACCTCGCATGAGGGGAATCGAGTGTATGTGCCTGAACTCTTATTACTTATGCTATTATCTCCCGAACTAAGGTCAAGCTAATGCCTTGCTTCTTTTTTACAGATTTGGAAATGTCTTTCGATCCTTCCAAGCTCCTTGCGAACGTCCATCACAAGGTGAAGGGCCCGAAGCTCAAGGTTCCTGCCCCATCAAAGTAGAAAAAGCGAGCTTTAGAGGGTACCCCAAGCAAGATCCCTAGTAGAAGTGTACAAATATCAAGGAGCCCAGCCCCTCTGTCGTAGCCATCTTCACGACCCGCAATTCGTTCTTCCACTCCTTGCACCACACCAGAGATAGTGGACCTCGAGGATGATGTACCACATCCCACCTCATTGCTTGAGGAGCATACTCAATGTCCCCTAATTCCAAGTATAGTAAACAAGTACTTAGACGAGGTCGACCCTAGTAAGGGGGTCAGGCACTGAAGCTCATTACCCTGAAGGCATACCCTCGATCTTGAACTCGCATTTTATTTTATTTTGTTATTTTTGGTATATAGCTCAAGTTTTAATTGTTCGTTAAATTTCAGACTTTGAGCATGGCCCGAGGTTTGGCCAAGAAGATTTTAGGAACATCGAGCAAGGTGGCCGAGCTTGAGGCTCTGAACGACAAAAAAAGTGAATTTGAGAGATTGAGGTCGAGCGCGACCTTGCGCGAATTGAAACAAGAAATGATCGAGATCAGATAAGAGCTACTAAGGACGAGGCCGATGAGGCTAAGCTCAATCTAATTCATGCTAAGAAGCGGTTCGAGGATGAGCTGGCTAATGTCTAAAATCAAGCGGTTGACGATTTCAAAAAGTCAGACGAGTTCAAGACACTTTTGGGGCAATATGGTTTGGGGTCATACCATTATGGCCTGAGATTGGCTCGATCCTACTTGAGGACCAAATTGCTCGAGGACTCAAAGCCCATTATCTAGGATCTAAAGTCAGTTAATGAACTTGCCAATGAGCTTGAGCTTTCGAAATCGAAGGCTGAGGATGGTGTCGAAGAGAAGGTCGAGATTCCTATTGATGACAATCCTTCAGACCCGGGAAACCTACATTAGGGCCCCTCCCCATTCTCCTTTTGTTTTATTGTTTTTTGAAAAATGTAACAAGTATATTGCTCGAACTGGGCCATTCGTTATCGATCCTTTTACTTTTATTTGTGTTAGTGTATGTTTATAGCTCGTGTGTTTTGCATAATGTCAACCCTAAGCATGTTTAGCAATTAGCTCAAGCGTTTTACTTGGCCCGCTATTAGCCAAGTAGCTCGAGTTTTATTTGGTAAGTAGCTCGAGTATTTTACTTGGCCTGCTTTTGGCCAAGTAGCTTGAGTTTTATTTTGCAATTAGCTCGAGCGTTTTACTTGGCTTGCTTTTGGCCAAGTAGCTCGAGTTTTATATAGCAATTAGCTCGAGCGTTTTACTTGGCATGCTTTGGGCTAAGTAGCTCGAGTGTTATTTGGCAATTAGATCTAGTGTTTTACTTGGCCTGTTTTTAACCAAGTAGCTCGATTTTTATTTCGCAAATGCTCGATCTCGACCACTACATATTATTGTTGCGAGTAATATCTAGTATCATATGTCTGGGTTATGCTGTCGGACATGACATTTGTGCTGGTTTAGATGTACCAGTTGTATGCACGAAGCACAGCCTTATGCTAGTTTAATGTACTAATTGTATATGGAGAGCACAACCTTATGCTAGTTTAATGTACTAGCTGCATACGCGGAACACGACCTTGTGCTAGTTTAAATGTACTAGCTGCATGCGTGGAGCACGACCTTATGCTAGTTTAAATGTACTAGCTGCATGCACGGAGTACGGCCTTACGCTTGTTTGATAGTTTGGGGCACGTTCTTATTGTCGAAATGAATTTTAATGAATTTCAAATAACGAAAGAGTACAAGGCACATATGCTATAATTGAAAGAATAAACCTTTTGGGCACGCATGCCCGAACTTAAAAACAAAAAAGAAAAAGGAACTAACTAATGTATGAAATAAAAAAACAAACAACCTAGGTACCTGGTTGCGAAACTAGCTACTTGTAATAAATCTTCAAGTTATCAGCACTCCACAGCCTTGGGAATGGTCTTCCTGAGGTATCCTTCAAGCTATATACACCGCTTATCACTTTCCCTATAACTTCGAAAGGTCCTTCCCAGGCTGGTCCTAGTTTTCCTGGAGGACTAAGTCGCCAACTTTGAATCTCCTTGTTTTGAACTTGGTGTTGAAGTTCCTTGCTATTTTATTTTGATAACTCATAGCCCTCAGCGAGGCTTGTTCTCGGACTCCTTCAAGCAGATCAAGGTGCTTAGTAGTTTGTCCCAATATAGGGCTCGATTATCCTCTGTGTTGGAAGGCCGATCTCAATCGGTATCATAGCCTCCACACCAAAAGCTAGCATGAAAGGGGTTTCACCAATTGCTGTCTTATGGGAAGTCTTGTACATCCAAAGTATGGAGGGGCAGCTCTTTGGGCCAACTACCTTTGGTATTTCCAACCTTGTTCAAACGTCTTGCAATATGATTCGATTAGTTACTTCGGAGAGACCATTACTCTGAGGGTATGAAACTGATGTCAGGCGATGGTCAATCCTAAGGTTGGCACAAAAGTTTTTGAATTGTGAATTATCAAATTGTCTCTCATTACCCATTATCAGTACCTTTGGTATCCCGAACCTACAAACAATAGACTTTCTTACAAATGATTTGAGCTTGGTTTCTAAGATAATTGCCAGGGCTTCACCTCTACCCATTTGGTGAAGTACTCTACTGCTACAACAACGAATTTTAGTTGACCTCTAACCAAAGAGAAAGGTCCAAGGACGTCAACTACCCACTCCTCAAATAGGGCAGCACATGGGATGGAGCCTATAGTCTAGGAAGCCACTTCATCTCTTCAAGGTCTTTGATCTATATCAAAATGTTACACCTCGTGGTGTTCAAATGAGTGAATGAGGTTGGAGGGGGGTCTTGCCTTAGCTTGCTTTGAAAAGGATCCGGACGTTGGTTAGACTCATGGGGCATCTTGAGGTCGGGCTTTTTCAATGGCGGGGCATCTCTCTTTGGGAACATGGTCTCTTCCATGTTAATGTATTTCTCAGTATTAGTAAGTAGGTCGGTTATTGACTTAGGGGTTTTTTACAGAGACATATGACATATGTTAGAGCTGAGACTGCATCTATAATATGTAGGTCAGTGATCAGAAGTCTTTCCTTATTAAACCTTGTAATGAAATTGCGAAGCGTCTCGTTGGGTCCTTGACGCATTTGCATGAGTGATGCGACTGTGTTCCTGATGCGCTTACTACTTGCGAAGAGTGTGGAGAACTTGTTAGCCAAGTCTGAAAAGGAAGTTAAGAATTGGGCTCCAATGTAGAAAACAATCCCTGGCTGCGTTGGTAAGGGTCCGAGGAAAGTTTTTGCACATTACAGCATCGGGTGCGACTTGTAGGTTCATGATGTTCGTGTATATGTTGAGATGGTTGATGAGGTCGGTTGTCCTGTCATACTCTTTCACCCGGGGGTATTTGATAGGGGATACGACAAAACTTCGAGGGTGAAAGGTGTGTTAGGGATGAATCTTGTTACTGCTTGGGACTTCTGAAGTATTCCGACAGTGATTCCTTCCTGAATGATCCTTGCAAGGTCGTTAGAGTCCATTGTAACTAATCTTGAACCTAGGGGTACATGAGGTACACCCGCGGTTATGACATCGCCGTGTCTGGGGCCTGGAGCTCGAGCATCTGCCATATGTCCACTCTGCGGGGATGGTACTGGGGTGTACTTCTCTGATGTAACAGCTGAGTGAACGTGGCCACTTGTTGGCGGAGTTTCTCAAACGCTGTCGGAGTGATTGCTACCAGTGGATGTGGTAGTTCTCCTGATGATACCTCATGGGAATCGGGATATCCCCAATAGGTCGCTAGTTAGGAGCGAATGAGCTTGCTGGAAGATGTCATGAACGTGTGTTAACCATGGCTTCTGGTAGCGATTCCCACAGACGGCCGGAGCGATTGCTGCCAGTAGATGTGGTAGTTCTCTTGATGATATCTCCTGGGAATTGGGATATCCCTAATATGTGGCTAGTTAGGAGCGAATGAGCTTGCTGGAAGATGTCATGAACGTGTGTTAACCATGGCTTCTGGTAGCAATTCCCACAGACGACGCCAATGATGCTACCAAAACTTGTACCTGAATGAACTTAAATTGGATGGTTGAACTCTGCCTGATCCGATCTTCAATACCTGAAACAAAGGCGTCGAGGTGTGTCCTCGTCGTCCCTCCAATGCTCAAGTCAGAAAACTATGAAAGAAGATGCATGTTGAAATGTTATGAAATATGTACATGAATAATGAGAATGGGTTATGTATTTATAGATGTTGGAGATAGAGTCCTAAAAGGATACAACCTTCCGTAGTTCTTTCCTTATTATATACAATGTTTGTATTGTGTTAGAAGTGTACAGTTTGAGTTGGAATCAAATTTGTAATAGGTTGGGAGTTTGTATTTAAAAAGGATTAGCATTCCTAGGAAACATGTCATAAGGTGGAGAAGACGGGTGGGTTAGTGCTATGACCCGACCTCAATCAAGACCCGACCTTATTGTCAACCTAATAGAAGTAGGTTGAGATCGGGCCTAAGAGCTCTTCGGGTCGCATTACGTTTAGGGATAATTAGGTTCATTACGGTAAAAAAAGAAGTAATTAGAATAATAACATGAAACTAATTAAAACTTTTACTCCCGTAATTAATACGCTCAAATCCTCCCCCACTTAATCATCTACACATCCTAAATCAGCTTCCCTAAAAATCGATAGAGGAATTCAGAACTCATTCATTCTCCCAAATTGAAAACCCTTCAAGCCTCTCCATTACCATTTCCAATTTCCTCCCTTCACAACAGCGAGACAACATCGCGGACTCATCTTCGCCTCCGATCAGCGCCAAAATCGATGAAGAACAAAAGTCATTACTGTATCTAAACATTTTTGTTGATATCGGAAACTGTCGAACCCTGCTTTGAACTTCCACCGCCACAAAACCACAATCATGTCCTTCTCCGGCGGCACCGAAAGTGGAAATTGTTTCATCCCAACTGGTGATCGAGTTAACATCTCAACTTTTGTCATACGTAAATGAAGATTAATTCATCTTAGCTGGTGTTTGTCATATGTAACTAGGGATTAAATTCTTCCCAATTGGTGTTTGTATTTTATTCATTCTTTGAGTAATTCATATTTCACATAATTAGTGTTTCAATTTGACATTCAATTGATTGTTTGTAGAATGATAGGAAAGAATTCTAGAAATATGAATTACTCAAGTTGAAGATGTATCATGCATGTTCCAATCTCAAGTTCGTCTAACTGATGAAGAAGAGCTCCAGATTTTTGTCAACGTGACCATTCAAAGGGGAAAAGGTACCGCGGAAGAGATGCAAAAGGGAAGGGGCATGCTTGAGTAGTAGTTATTGCTTGAAGGGATTATTCAACTAATGTTTGGTAAATAAGATTGCATTTGCAGTTGCAGGTTTTGTAGGCCATAGAAAAATTTCTAGAATTTTCACAATAGAAATGGAAAGTTTCACTCTTGGTTCTGTTACATGTGTATGAAGTGTTTGATAATTTGTTTCAATTGAAGTAATTGGCTTTGTTCAATTTTATTACAGAAAATTTCAATTTTATTTGTTTGCTTCAAATAATATTCTAATTTGTTGGTTGTGTTCTGTGTAGTGTGAAATTTGAGAAGAAAAAATAGATGTGCAAAATAATCATATTCCACAAGATATTGTGCCATGCCTCGACCGGGAAAATAATAACTCAATTGTGTTACACCAATATAAAAATTGCTAACTTGTCACTTTTGCAACACTATCACTTACTTAATTTTATGCATTACCGTCTAGGGATGTCAAAGTTGCTTGTCAATTTTATAAAAGTGACATTGTGTCACTTTTTTAAAGTTTGTGTCATTTTTTGAGTGTTTTGTGTCACTTTTTTTGAATTTTGTCACTTTTATATGTTCCTAACATAATCAGCATGTGGATTGGCCTAAACGTGGTGATTAGTTTAAGAACATAATTACTGGTGCTGCTCAAATGGATGGTGCTACTTTGGTATTTATCACTTTTTTTAGTTTTGTCACTTATTTTGAGTTTGTGTAACGTTTAAAAAAAAAAAAGTAAAAAAATGACAATTTTTATAAAAAAAAGTGACATTGTGCCACTTTTTCATTTTACACAATATTTTTTACTCTCTAAAAACTTTTCATATGATTTTTCAAAACATCGTATCACTTTTTTTGAGTTTTGTCACTTTTTTTTTAGTTTGTCACTTTTTTTAGTTTATATCATTTTTTGAGTGTGTATCACTTTTTTTTGAGTTGTCACTTTTTTTGAGTTTGTCTCTTATTGTAAAAAAATGACAATTTTTATAAAAAAAAGTGACATTGTGTCACTTTTTCATTTAACACAGTATTTTTTACTTCCTAAANTGACAATTTTTATAAAAAAAAGTGACATTGTGCCACTTTTTCATTTTACACAATATTTTTTACTCTCTAAAAACTTTTCATATGATTTTTCAAAACATCGTATCACTTTTTTTGAGTTTTGTCACTTTTTTTTTAGTTTGTCACTTTTTTTAGTTTATATCATTTTTTGAGTGTGTATCACTTTTTTTTGAGTTGTCACTTTTTTTGAGTTTGTCTCTTATTGTAAAAAAATGACAATTTTTATAAAAAAAAGTGACATTGTGTCACTTTTTCATTTAACACAGTATTTTTTACTTCCTAAAAACATTTCACATGATTTTTCAAAATATCCCTAATTTTAAGGGTATTTTTGTAAGTGGCTCTAATTGATTTGAAGGTTTTTTTAAGATGGATATGAGTTTGGTTATGTGGTGGCCCGGGGGCCTAATGGAAAATAATATAGGTACTAATGGGAGGAGGGTCTTGATTTGTGACAGTGATACATACAAATAATTCAAGTTGTACAGCCAATCAATGGGCCAAGTGAGTGTACAAGACATGTTGATTCCTATTTTATTGAATAATGATATTTAGACATTATTTGATTCCCTTTATTTACACATTACAAACCCACAAGTTTATTACGAACTAGGCTTAGTCTCCTCGACATTATCTTCAACATCATCTCAATCAAAATCAGGGTCTTGTATCGAAAAATCACTCCCACTATGCTGCATGTCATCAAATAATGCATCACAGAAATTCCACTTTTAACGAAAATATATACATTTGAACATGCTGGAATCGTGAAAAGATGCTGTTGAAACACAGATTGAAAAGCAATCATGTACAGAATGCAACATTGCAAACCCACAAGAGAAAATGAATAAATAAATGGAAGTTTTTACCATTTTGAATGGATGAATAAATCTTGATGCAGCAAAAGCACAAAGAATTCAACGCTCAAATTTTTCTCATTCTAACTTGATTCTTTTTAAGTCCGTCTAGAGCGCTTTTGATACAATTTGTAGCAAAATTTTTACTGTTCGTACATCGTGCGTCAATTCCATATTAGCTGTAATTATTGACTGAACCAAGCAAAATGACATATGTGCCCCTTTAACATTTAATTCATTCTTCTTGAGAAAATGACATTTCCAATAACAACAATTGTGGTAGTAATGGGACCCATGTGTACTTAAAAATGGGATAAAAATCGAGACATGCTATATGTACAGGAATTCAAATTTCTATACTTGCTAGAACGCACATAGCAGGGGTGGGTGGGGGTTTTTTGCCAATATTTTAACTCGGTGGGGCCCATCCCATTGTGAGTGAAATTTGAATTCCTATGTGAATTCCTGTTATTTTTTCAATGTACGCACAACTTTTTTCATAAAAATCACTCCCAGGCTAGGGCAAAATAGATTCTTAAAGCTAGCTTGTTCCCAGAATTCTTTTAACTATGCGTTTTGAAATTTGAGTTGGCGTTATCATAACATTCATTTAATTCATGCCATAACTTTGTTTGTGCTAAAATTTTTGTGGGTGCTGAGTGCTGTTATGGGTTAAGTCTCTCATGAGCATGTCACTTCTGTAATCAACTTTAGCCTACAGATAACATATGCATATTTTATTTCCAAACTAATATTTTGAGCTTCATTCTTAATCTGGTAAAGTTGGAACCTTGATTACATGTTAAAACAAGAGAAAAAAGACAGGAAAAGTAAACAACAAAAAGAATACAGTTTCAGATGAACCACCAAGAAGAGGATGGATACAAGAAGCAATTGGAATTTTAGGAGATCTTAAATTTGAGGACAGACGAATCTTTGACCTTTTGTTTCTAAATTTATGATCATAGGATTTTTCGGGTTTCTGTATTTTTTTGGCAAGAAAAATATTTGATTATGTATTTTTTCGGCCCACCAAAAAGATATTTCTGGCAAGATGAAGATTATGTCCATAGGAGAAGAAATGGCTATAGAATCTTGATACAATACACAGTCTGAATTTGTTGAAATAAACATAGATTATAGTCTCTATCCAAATCTTCAAAGACATATTTAGAAATGTAATGGGCCAGCAGCCCTGCTTTCACCGCATCCAGAAACAGCAACACCACATTCTACTACTGTTAATTTTATAGATTTTTTGACACAATCAATGTGAACATAAAGATGATGTTTACCTTAAAGACTAGATGAAACTGAAAATGAAAAAAGCACAATAAACTAAAAACTATAGTACAGCTGAATAATAATGCTCGTCAACGATTCTCCTTAAAGGTGCCAAATATGAAACAAGCTTACTCTATGGATGCCCCTTCAGAAATTGAAGTACAGAATCAAACTGTAAATCACCTTCAATAATTGTTATACGTTGCTTAAATTGCTGGTTTTCGGCTTCAAGCTCGGCTTCCCTCCCTCTGCTTTCTTGAAGCTCCCTTTGGAGTCTGGCTTCCTTTTCTTGGCTCTCTTTTAGTGCTTGATGGAGCTCTGCATTGGTTCGCTCCAAGTCCCCTGTTGACTCCCTAGCACGTTTGCGTGCTCTTTTCCGATTGAACCAACTGGTGACTTGCTCCATATCCAGCCTTGTAGCCCTCACTAGCTCAATCTTCTTCTCTTTGGTTAGGTGAACAGACTCTTCAAACGCCAACTCGAGAGCATCATTCTGATGTTTCTGAAATCTTTTTGCCATGATAATGCCTCACTTAAGCTTTTCATGGTTAAAATTCCTTGAGACAACTTACAAATTTATAGAAATACTTAATTACCTAAAAAGTAGAGGACAAGAGGAGTACTACTGAAAGAAACTTAATCATGACAAGCAGATAAAGCCACATAAATGGCGAACTAGACGATGGTAGATTTTAAGAGCCAATTATAAGCTGCTAGAATGATGTATGTCAACTTGGGAACAAATGAATTTTAACAAACAAATCATTCACTTTCAATCCCACAGGATGACAACTAGTCTCACAAAGATTGGAATGTTCTTTTTCTCTTAGAAATCAAGAAAATGCGTTTGCTCATCTAAACAAATAAGACAAATTACACTGTGTGCCGGCAAGTGTTACAAACATGTAGATCTTGTCTTCCACGTATTCTTGGCGAATGGTGGCCGGCCATGTCATGCTGATATCAAATAGCATCTCTATTTATTCTTAGATTTTCTTTTTGAATATGGCACTCCCAATTCTCAACAGAGTCATGGAGTTTACTCCACTCCATTTCATCGCTTTATTAATTGCCTAGTGCCTTCTAACAATCCAGTTTGATTATTCGTAGAAATAAATTTATGATTCTTGCTACCATCTCCTTTAACTTCATGGAACTAATATTTTACTATTGGAAGGAACCAAACTTCTACTATGTCATTTGATAGATTCATAGTAAAAACTTTTGGCATGTGTAAAAGTATTTGAATTTTAGGAGCAAGGATAGAGCATAAAAAATGGTTTCAAAAGTACGCCACTTACTAAAACAACTAAATCTATATACGGCAATTTTCCATTGCAATGTTAATCTTGTTAGAATGCTTTTGTAAACTGTTCCAGAAATGTGTGATTATAAATACATATGAAACAGTACGAGATAAAACAGCTGTGTTCAACTCAGAATCTCGATTGAATACAATGCAAAATTCACTATTACAATTTCCTTAGAACATCTCCACTCGTGGTGTAAAATAGATCTAAATTGTGATTTAAATCTCCAAAGTGACTGGAAACCTTTCCAATGGATAGATGCAAAGGAAATGCAAATTGCATTGTAAAATCTGAGACAAACTTATTGTGTTTGCTGTGGAATTCTTTCTTTAATTATATTCGATAATCTTTACAAGATACAAGGTACAATATATATACACAATAGGATAGCAAAAGGACAAAATCAGTTACAAAATAATGGAAGAATATTCTTCTAACAGAAACCATGTGCAAAGCAAACGTATTATGCAACATCAAGTCTTCTAGGATCTTCCATTTGCACAATCAGCAGCTGGTGGAGCAGGAATAGATGATTAGGCCGCCAGCTCCTCAGATCCTTCAGTCTTATTCAGCTCACGATTCTTCCTAGCTCGTGTTTTATCTTCCAGTAGCTTCAGCCCCTTCCTTCTTCCCAGCTGAGGCTCTATCTTCCAACAGGCCCCTGCAAGATGGAGAGTATATATTTGCTACTCCCATCTTGATCATATGAAGATAGAAGCTCGTAGAGTTTAGTGCCTTAGTTAAAATGTCTGCAACTTGTGAACCTGTGTGCACATGATCAGTAGCTATCTTTCCAGCTTGTATTTTGTCCCTGATGAGATGACAATCTATCTCTATATGTTTGGTTCTCTCATGAAAGATAGGATTTGTGGCAATGTAGATGGCTGACTTATTATCACAGTACAGGTTGGCTGCTTGAGTGTGTTGAATTTTTAAATCCTTAAAGAGATATCTCAACCAAGTTAACTCACAGGAAACACTAGCCATGGCTCTATATTCTACTTCTGAAGATGACCTTGACACCACATTTTGTTTCTTCGATTTCCAAGACACTAAGGATGATCCAATAAAGACACAGTAGCCTGTGACTGACCTTCTAGTATCCGGGCAGCTTCCCCAATCTGAGTCCGAATATCCTTTTAACTGGAGTTCA
>CAIGRH010175274.1:0-11572 GCA_903798295.1 Fraxinus nigra | reverse complement strand
TATCCGAAATCGGCGATTTTGATGATCGGAAGTTGCCGAAAAATTATCGCAAATTTGCCTAAAAAATCTGAAAATTCAGTGACTGTAAGAAATTTCAAACTTCAATGACCGTTTCTGAAACTTCAAAACTTCAGTGACCGTTTTGTTATTTTCAGGTAACTTCAGTAACCGTTTGTGAAATTAACCCAAAAAAAAAAAGTGTTAAAAGATAAATGCTCTCAACTTAATGAGACTTATTGTATTTGCAAGTTTCAGATTCAAAATTTGCGTCTCCCTTTCGGAGAATTTGAATGTAAAAATTTGATGCAGGAAAACATTTAGAACATCTTGATGTTCCCTGAAACAACTCGTGAAATTCAAATTTTCCAAAGGTAAAGCAAAAATTGAATTTTTTAAATATGAAACTCACAACCACAAGGAATCGTCCAATGAAGTTTTTCTCACTAGGTTGAGAGCATCTCTCTAACACCTTAACTTAAGATGAAGTTCTTAATTAATTAACACAATTACGAGCATTAGATCAATAGAGGAAGATGAACATAATGTAACATCCTCAATTTTTCACAACCTATCAACATGAGAAAAAAAATTGTAGCTAAAGTAGAGAATTTTTCCAAATGAACCTCAAGATATATTGAACTCGTTTCAATTTACTTTTGTACATAAATTGAAGGAGTTTACAAAATACAAAAGCAATATAAGATGCAAATAGATATCAATATCTAAATTATGTTCATGTAAGTTGAATTATGATTTCAAATGCTAACTGGTGGGCTTTCAAAGATATAGGGCGATTAATATGGTTTGGTCTAGATCCCTTGAATCTTTAGAACAATTCATTCCATGACCAGCATCGTGATCTCCTTACCAAACAGACTTGCACTCAATTTGATCTCAAATCTATGTTCCTTTTAACAAGAAAGAGGACGCCCACAGTCATAAAGTAATGAAGAGATCCAGGATCGTTAATGAGAATACAAGATTAAGTGAAACCACACAAGGACTGAGAACTAATATAAAATTTTGCTTTCACAAAGCTCACTCTCCTATAAATATGGAACACCAGATGCTAAACATTCCGAGTATCTTCCAACTTATTATACCTATTAAGACCATCCCAAAGCATACAATACGTATAATATAACAATTTAAGACATAGGGCTTGAGTTGTTAGATATGAATACCCCCTAAACATACTTGGCATCAAGGGAAGACTCCAGAATTAATTTGAATCAAGTAAAAACCATACTAGACTTTTAATGATACAGTGACAAAGTATTTATGAGTATCTTACAAGGTTTAGCTTGAAAAGTATATATTTAAATACAAAATCCTAACATCCAAGATTTGCAAGGACAGTTTGGGTAACAATCCAGCCTCTGGGCCCAAATCATTAACTTATGTAGCATTCTATCACGTCTCCAAGATTCGCCATCACAAGGGAGATGTTATTGGTTCGAATCCTAACTTAAATCTCTCATAAGACATGTCTTGATTCGAATTCTAGGGACGCAATAAAAATTCATGAGTAAAAGACTCAATATTTTTTATAACGAACAATACGTATGTTATAAACCGGCTTGGGCACGAGGCCTGGGTCGTTCCAGTTGGAACCTCAACTAGGTGTTGCCAAAAACCTAAAGCAATCTATATGCAACTAACTGACATAGCAAGCAGCCTTCATGGAGATATTTCTTAAGCTCAGGACACAAAATTTAAATAAAAAAATACGAGGTCTTCTTCCCAATAGATCAAGATAGGAACATAAATCTTTTTACTCCATTCCTATTGGATGATACAAAGGGTCAAATTAATTTAGGCCTCTCCCTCTTCTAACCTACAATTTCACTAAAAGTAATATATCATGCATTGTCTCTAGCATAGTCCATTATGTTCATTGTACCAGAACCCACGTATACAAGTAGTTATACATAAATGAAAAATTATAATGCTAACTTTCATTTTGTAATGGCAAGATGTTATGCACTGCACATAACTACTAGTAAAGAAAGCATTAAATTACTTAACAATTCATGGCATGGGATAAGTAGCACCTCGTGCAGAGAAACAAAAAAGTGTATAAGAACATCCCCTTCCACAAGTTCAATTTCTAAGTTGAGACAAGACATTAACTTAATTGAAATACTAAAAAGTCAAAATTCATTGGAAACCACGGCTGAATTAGAAAAAAGGCAATAGTCGAGTAGCATCAGCAAGCCGGCAGTCTCAGTCCCCTTTTCTCCTGAAAGAGCATCCCTCGGTGAGCCGGGCACGGCCACCAGTGGGCTGGCACAACACCGTCTGGCAGTTGCCGCAGACTACAACGGTTTGTGAGTGGCTAAAAACAGTGGTTCTGCATCAAATTTTAAATTTAAAAAAAAAAAACATCAGATGAGCCACAACCAATAACATCAACACAATAAATAAAAGTCGAATAACTCACATGTTGAAGCAACCCTGACATTTCACATCCTAATGCAAAAAACAAAGAAAAGAGGCAAAGATCAAAAGGGGTACAAAAGATAATGAATATGCAACAATTAGAGTCGTAGAAATTACCATGAAAAAAGAATTGGGAGACTGGACGAGACGCTTGAGCTTGTGCTTCTTCTTCTCCAACTCCGGTGGAGGATGCAGCAAATCGACATCGTTCGGGAGAACCTATACATCCGTTAATCCACACAACCACAAAATTTTTCATTAAATAAAAAAGAAATAGCTTTGATGTATTACATATTGCATATTGAAATCGATGAAATTAGAACCCACCATTTTGATTCAACGACTTGAAAGAATCCTTCGACGGCGGCTCGTGAGAGAGATCAGAAATTGCTTCGCACTGAATGAAGGGGATTTGCCCTACTTGACATCGCTCAATTTATATGGCAGCAGGATATTGGGATGTAAACTGGGCCCAATTCACAGGTCCACATCTTTTATTTTAACCCAAAAAGAACCTTGATCCAATTTAAGACAGGCCCATTTCGAGAGAGATTGGGTTGTACCTAACCTAAGTATAATGAGGAAATTACACCAAACCAGGCATTTTCTTTTACATTTTAAAATTTCAGGTTTTTAAATTTTTTATTCGCTTATAATTTGAATTAATAATGATATTATAAAATTAAATTAATCTATATACCCACCCTACTACCTACCCCACCACATTAATTTTAAACATAAAACTCATTCCAAACCCTAATCCATTCATTTCTCGCCACTATCTCACCCGCCGGCCGCATCTCCCCTTCCCCCTCCCTTCCTCCCCATCCCCTGCTATGAATTGCAGCGTCGCACATGAAAGGCAGCAGCGCTGCTGCCTGCGACTGCCGACAGCTACGCTGCTAAACGGCAGCAGCGTCGCTACTGCCTACGACGCTGCTCGCAGCCAACGACTGTCGGTGACGCTGCTCGTAGCCAGCTCACCTTCAGTCCAGATCCGACGATTTTTTGGTATTTCTCCGGCGATTGTGGTATTTCTCCGGCGATTTTGTGCAATTTCTCTGGCGATTTTCTCCGACTGCCTTCAGTCCAGATCAGTATGATGATGGTGTTTGTCCTCTGTGTCATTTGTGTGTTTAGTTTGTAATTGTTCACTAGTTAATAGAAGTTGGGTTTTTTGTTGTTTAGCCTACAACTGGGGATGATGGTTTATTATTGGTGTTTTTCGTTATTGATGTGGTGGCATCAACAGCGGTGGTGGTCTTTTGGGTGTATGTGACCTTGAACTGTGTTGGTTTTTTTTTTGGTGTCTGTGACCTAGCTACTGTACTGTAGTGGTTTTTTTTTTCTGTGACCTAAATATTGAATTGATTTTTTGGGTGTATGTGACCTAGCTATTGAATTGTGGTGGTTTNATATTTTTTTTTGGTGTCTGTGACCTAACTATTGAATTGTTATGGGTTTTTTATGTCTGTGACCTAGCTATTGAACTGTTGTGGATTTTTTTGTGTATGTGACCTAGTTATTGAACTGTGACTTTAAAATTGATAATTTATAACTGAAAAGGAATCTGTGATCTACATATTTGAAAATACGTGATTGACCAATAAAATAATCTGTAATCAGCAAATTTTCTTAATTGTGACTAATTTAAAATATGTGACCTATAATTTTTTTCATTCGTGACTTCAAAATAATTTGTGACTGAATAATTTGATAAGTTGTGATCGAAATTAAATTTTTAACTACTTAATAAGATATCTGTGACCTTGCAATCGAAGCAACGGTCACCGAAAAATAGTCATCGAAAAATAATCGTCGGAATTAACCGTAACCGGAGAATAGTCGTTGGAGTAGTCGACGGTCGCCGGAGGAGTCGCCGAAGTGGTGGTGGTGATGGTAGTGGTGGAGTTGGGGTGAGGTGAGGTGGGTGGGTTAATCATATTATATTATAATTAAATATTTAATTCAATAGATTAATTGACAATATAATTAATTAATTAATGAAAAAATCTTAGTTTTGCAAATTTAAACATTGAGGTCTGATTTTTGATTTCGTGAAAGTAAATGCCTGACCCATGCATTTTTCCCGAGTATAATTTTGGGAGGAAATTACAATAATTCAGGTGTTTAAAAATTGGAATTCAAAAATCAGGGACCAAGTTTCATTATTCAAAAATCAAGTAATATATTAAAAATATAACCCTAATTTATCACACCCAACTCCCTCACCTCTCTCTCGCCTCCTCTCCTCTCTCCTTCCCCTTCCTCTTTCCTCCTCCATATTTCTCTCCCTCCTCCCTTCTCTCTCCACCGGCAGCAGCTCCTATCTCCCTCGCCTCTCTCCACCATCTGACGCTGCTGTCGGCAGCATCGCTGCTGCAGTTCAGGTAACGTCGTGACGCTGTCGCTGCTGTAGTTTGGGCATTGTTGCGACGTCGTTCGGGTAGCTGCTACGATTCGAGGAGGGAAGACGCCGTTTATGTAGCTGTTGTCGTTCACACAATAGCGTCGCTGCTGTAGTTCGGGCATCGTCACGACGCCGACGGAGTTTTGTGGTGATGGTGGAAGGTAGGGGTGGATGTGAATAAGGTGAGGACGGGGTGACGGAGGGATGCGGTGGTGGTAGGTCCATTAGGCGGCTCTGGTGGAGATCTGGGAAAATATGAGTGGGTCCATTAGGCGACGATGGTTGTGGTTGTGTTTTGTGTGGTTGGATGCGACGGTGGTGGTGGTGGTGGTGGTTTTCGTGATGGTGGTGTTGGTACTGGTTGTCGTGAGATCGTGGTGACGATGGCAAAGGTGGGGTAAGGGCTAACATCCTTCCTCAAACTCACGATACTACAACAAAAAGTAGCAAGAGTTTGTCAAGCAAGAAGTAAAAAGGATGAACTGGATGAGACTTCGTGCAAAAGTTAGCAAGCTGTAACGATGAAACAACAAAAGGTGAAAAATTGGTGCCAGTTTGCAGATGATGGTGAATCAGATGTCAATCAATCTCAATATGCTTTGTGCACTCATGGAACACAAGTGTTATGATAAATCTAAATAGAACTTTTATTATTACAATACATAGGGGTTGGAGAGGAAGAAGAAACACCCATGTCTGCAAGTAATCAATGCGACCACACAATCTCAATGGTAATGAATGTCATAGCACAATACTCTGCCTCGGTAGAGGAACGATAAATAACATTCTGTTTTTTACACTTCTAAGAGATAAGGGAATCACCCAAAAATATACAAAAAATCAGTAGTGGACTTGTGATCAATGGGGTTACTGGCCGAATCAACATCAGAGTGGGCACGAAGCACTAAAGAGGAAGTCGATAGAAATAAAAGACTATGAAGCAAATACCATAAAGATAGCAGAAAATAGGAACAACAGATGCCCAATGAACTGTAGCAGGAGTCGAAACTAATTGACTAACAATGTAAATGTATAACCAACATCGGGATGTGTGATGGTAAGATAAACCAGACATCCAACAATGGTACAATACAAAGTGATATAAGTCAAGGGTACACCGTCAGATAGTGAATATCGAGCATTAGACTCAAGAGGAGTATTGACAGTTTTAGTATATGTAAGCCGAGCACGCTCAATAACATCCATATTATACTCAGACTGAGAAAGAATATAATCACTAGGAGAAGAAGCAACTTCGATCCCTAAAAAATAAGATAATGCACATAATTCCTTCATTTCAAAATGACAAGCCAATTCTAATTTCAAATCTGCAATCCCATCAACATCATCACCAGTAATAATCATATCATCAACATACAGCAAAAGTGGGATACGACCAGCCGAAGTACATCTAAAGAATAGGGCAGAGTCACGATGACTGGAAGTGAAACAAAGAGAGATAACAACAGTAGAGAATTTTGCAAATCAGGCACGATGTGCTTGTTTGAGACCATAAAGTGTCTTCTTGAGCTTGCAAGCATGTCCAGGAGAGTGAGAAAGACCAAGAAGACGAGCCATATAAATCTCTTCTTCAAGATTTCCATTCAAAAAGGCATTTTTGACATCGAACTAAGAGAGATTCCAATGACAAATAGATGCATGTGCAATAAGTGTACGAACATTGGTCATCTTGGAAACATGAGCAAAAGTCTCATCATAATCCAGACGATACTGCTGATTAAAACCCTTTGCAACCAGTCCAGTCTTACAATGCTCAACTGACCCATCAAGTTTAGTTTAATCTTATAAACCCAACGAGAACTAATACAATGTTTACCTAAAAGCTATGCAACCAAGTCCCAAGTGTCATTTTATGTAGAGCGAGAGTTCATCAGCTATATCATGTTGTCAAAGAGGATCCATAATAGCTTATTTATAGGAAGAAGTTTTAGATAGCTTGTGATTGGAGGTTAGATAACAACAAAAGATCTCAAAATAACAAAAATAAGCAAAATTAAGTAACTGAGTGGACTTACAAATACGTTTAGGATATCTAGGAAGGGAGGGAGAATGAGTTGAATCAATGATCTCAGACGGTGCTTGGAAGCCATAGAAGGAAAGATATCATAAGCCGGTGCATGTATACATGTAGGACATAAAGAATCAATAGAACATAGGGTATGGGAAGGTGGTCAGTCAATATTATCAGAGAATGGATCAATACGAAGAAGATAAGTTTTAGTCACATCATGAGTATTATCAAAATTTGAAAAAAAAAATGGAATGTCCTCAAGAAACACGACATGATGAGAAACATATATTTTTTATTAATGGGATCAAAGCAGCGATGACCCTTTTGTCCTTGCTCATAACCAAAGAAAACAAAAATAGCAGAGCGAGATATTAAGTTAATAGTTCGAATTCTAGACAAAGAACAAAGCAAATACAGCCAAAGACTCTTAATGATGAGTAATCAGGAAGATTCACATACAATGTTTTGAAGGGTGATAAACGTGAAGCGCGGAAGATTGAATCTATCTTAATAATTAAAGAAATTGCAGTGAAAATTGCTTCTTCCCAAAATTCACTGGGAACTTTGGCAGACAAAAGAAGGGAACGAGCAGTTTCTACACTGTGTCTACGCTTTCGTTCAACAACACCATTTTATTGTGGGGTATTAGTACATGATGTTTGATGAATTATGCCATCAAGAGCGATCAATTCAGAGAAATTAGCAAAAGTATACTTTCCATCCAAGTCACATCTAAACCACTTAATTACATCAGAATGTTGAGTTTTAATAAGTGCTCTAAAAGAATGATAAATAGAAAGAAAGCTAGATTGTCGCTTCATAAGATAAACCCAACAATAACGATTATAATTATCAATAAAAATACATAATATATAGACCCTCCTTTTGTAGAAATAGAAGCAGGTCTCCATACATCAGAGTGAATAAGCAAATGGTGCAACAGAATGAGAAACATTCCGAGGAAAACATCAAGCATAAAATTTAGCTAATTTGCAACCACTACAATCAGAAATGTCATGAGTTTGTAAATCTCCCAATTGGCCCTTAGAAATTGAAAACTTCAAACGACTAGAGGAAACATGTCCAAGGCAAGAATGCCACAAATAAAAACTAGAAGACGATAAATGAAAACATAAAGATAACAAATCAACACCAAAGGCTGCAACGTGTGGTGGTATCGGATTGTCGAAAACATATAACCCTCTTTGTCTAGCCCATTCCAATCAATTTCTGAGATTGACGATCCTGTACTTGAACTAAGTATTCAGAATTACACAATTGATCAATAGAAATAAGATTCAAATTAAGAGCTAGATCATAATAGACATCTGAAAGCGATACATTATGTGTGTTAACAGAACTAACATGCTAAAAGGAATAGTGTACCATCAGCAGTCACAACAAACATAGACAAGTTATAAGGACGCAAGTCATTAAAGAATTTTGAGTTAGGCAACATGTGTTTGGAAGCACGTGAGTTAAAGATCCATAAGGAAGAAATATATGAATGACTCTGAGATGACAAACCTATATGAGTAGAGGCCAAAATATCATGTAGCTATGTGGCTAAGAACTTCTGAAACTGCTCTGCTAAACCAGTTAACATAAGACTGGAGGAAGGTGGTGCTCCAGTACAGACGAGTCACTAGGTAGCATGGTGGCAGCTATGTTAGCATTTGGACGATAGGATCGCTACTGTGGTTGTGGTTGCTGCTTCTTCAAATAGTTTAGGACATTAAGACTTCCAATGTCCCTTTTGTTTGCAAAAGTTACACTCATCACTAGCAACTCTCACATAACCTTGTTTTGATTCTATATAGACGGTCAAGAAGGTACAACCAACACTGAGGTGTTAGATGGAGGAAGATATACTTCTCCTACAAGAGTTTTCAAACGTGTTTCCTCAGCAACAAGTTCACTAACCACCTAATCAACTGAAGGAAGTGGAGTACGATGCAAGATAAAGCCTCTAAGTCCCTCAAAATCATTGCGAAGTGCCATAAAAAACTGAACTAATCACTATTTATTTCTAAAAGTAATATATTCCTCACATGCTTTCAATCTCGTTGATTCCGTAAGAGCCAATTCATCCCAAATTGAATTCATAGCGACGAAAAACTCGAGAATACTCATATTCTTCTATTGTAAAGCCCGTATATCAATCTCCAACTGATATCGCATTGCAAATTAAACTTAGTGTATAACTTCTGAAAATAATCCCAAACTTCCTTTGTTGTTTCAAACTTTGCTGACTATATACCAATGGATTGCTCAACAAAATTATGAATCCATGTAAGAATTCATGCATTGTTTAACTCCCAATTATCCAACTCAGTCACATAATTCTTAATAGTGTTCTTGGGTTTCACAATAATTCCACTAACATAGTCCTACAATCTTTTTCCCTTTAGAAAATTTCTCCTCACAGTACTTCAATATGAGTGATTTTTACCATTTAATCTAAAACAATGAATTGAAGTAAACCGTCTCTTTCAATTGCTATCATAAAGTCAATAAATAATCACCTACGAATCAACTAAATCACCCAATTCTAAGAAAAAAAAAACGACTACCAACATACCACCACAAAATGCAATTGAAATATATTGTACAATATATGTATAACCAAAGTAATACTACCAAAAAATCAGAAATTTACTAAGGAACAAACTCCCTTTTGGATTCACCTCGAAAATCAAGCTTACACACCCCAAACGTCACTATGTGTGAGTCCTAATGTCGTCCGATACCACATGCCTGACTGGAAGTAGTATTTCGACTTGCTGAACAAGAGTCTGGTCTCAGTTTTCACAATCGGTCTCTAGTTCGATTGGAATCATGATTTTTAGTTGCGGTCAGGTGTGGTTTTACACAATTTTTTCTTGCCCAGTTTCTACTTGAATTTTCAGCATATTACAATCAGTAATTTCACAAATTTCACTTAACTACAGGCTCTAATATCATGTTAGCAACATAAAATATCTTGAACTAATATAGTGAATCCATTCAAATAGAAGAAAAGAGAAGCGAAGAAGATGAAAGAGAGAGGAAAAATCAATAATAAATTGAGCCTTCAAAAATAAGGGTTTTTAATGAAATACACAAATTTATATATTACAAGAAAAGTAAACAAAAAGTAAGCCTATAAAAGAGGGAAACTAAATCTTATGCAATAATATTATATAAAGTTAACAATTATAATTATTTTTGTGTACTTATGAAGGAAGTTGATAGCAAGCTGATGCACAAAAGCGACAATAATGGGATCAAAGTGCCTCATTAGATTATGGAGGCTATATTTCTTGCCACTAGTGGCCAGCCTTTTTAGGTGACTTATTACCCGCGAGCAAGCACTCCAAAGTTTTGTGTAAAGGCTTTCTCCATCGGTGTTGCGATGAAATCCAGTGTTTGTTCGATGGTTGCGGTTTGTTGTGACGATGGTCGACATTGCAGCGTCGTGTGGATAGGTCGGCGGTAAGCTGCAGAGGTTTCTAGTTTTGTTTTTAGGGTCTACTTAGGAGGTTTGGAGAAGATAAATTGTTTTGCCCATTTTTTGTTTTCTATTTAATTATTTTATTTTTAAAAAATGTAAATTTACCATTTTATCCCTCATTTTTTTGTCCAATTAAAATTTTAATTTCAACGTTGACTAACAAATTAATGGATGAATTCTATCCAATGGACTCCAACATAAGTCGAAGTAAAAGTTTCGGGACTGTGACTGTAAAAATAATAGTTTTAGGTGTAATCCGCAACAAATTGAAAGGTTTAGAACCTCTACTACTACTTTCTAATTTTAATGAACATGTTTTTCAATTTCCTAACTTTCAATTTTCCTAAATCAATATCGGTATCCCATTCATTTTGATAAAGCAATTGTGAACCGGTTGTTCACTTCAACTTAGACCCATCAATACCAATTTAATGGTTCATATGGGCCCATTGGACACTGTTATGGTCATGTATCAAACAAGGGAAAACTATCCCAATTCTTACACTTAGATTTCAATTTCAACAATAATGTATCAACAAATTTTCATTAAAAACCAAGAGTAGCACATCCTACCCACCCCTTCAAAAAATGACTTGAGTAAGCCTTTCTTTCCAAAAAAGGTCGTTGCCAACAACATTCTCCCCTCTTTTTCCTCTTCGGCCCAACAACCCCACCACACTATAAGATGGTGTTGCACGAACGCTGATGGATACCTTACCTTTGAAGCCTATCAAAACCTTCAACGACGCCTGGAACTTGATCTGGGCAAAGTAGATCTAACTAGCAAATCTACTCTAAGAAAATTTTATAAGCGATGCTACAAGATGTAAGAAAATGTGAAGAAGGTGATTTGGATTGTAGAGGTGGTGATAGATTTGAGGTGGAGGATGAGGTAGTGGTGGTTGTTGATTGCAGGTGGAGGTTGACGTGGACGTGATTCCTCTCTCAAATATGGTTTGTTACTACAATTGGTGGTAGCGCTCACCTTCGATCCAAAAATCAGCCAGTCTCCTTGTCGGCAGGGGTCGACACTGAGAATTTAGAAGCCCTAGACGACTAATTATTATGGGATCCTAATCATTTTTTCACAAGTGTAGCAAAATTTAAATGTTTAAATAAATAATACTTTTATATTAAATAAGAAGACTTTATATAATTTAAAAGATAGAGTAGCAAGTTAAAACTTCTCTCACAA
>CAIGRH010175259.1:0-10993 GCA_903798295.1 Fraxinus nigra | reverse complement strand
AAAACCTGAGTTTTGTAAATTTAAACATTGGAGCCTGATTTTTTATTTTATAAAAGATAATCCTTGACCCCATGGATTTTTCCCTTTAGAATCTTTTAAAAATTAAATGAGACGGAGCAGGGCAAGGACATTGTTACTCAACCACGCCTCGGGGGTGAAATCTCTCACCATGTCCTCATTTTGAATACCCGATTAAATTGGTAATCCTTGTCCTATTCAGGACAAGACCCATGGATATCGGGTTTAATGAGGTTTTTTGTCATCCCTGTTTTTGGAACTCTTCTCTATTGGCATGGAGAGTCGGAGACACGAGAAATTGGAGGGAAGTTTTGGAATAACAAAAATTTTAGATTAAAAGTTAAGTGCAGTATTACCTCATGATTTGAAATTGATACAACGTGTTTGACAACTTGGCTCACGTTTACTATACAGAAAATGAATATGGTGCTAAATCACCAATTTAGGTGGCTACAATTCATAAATTTAATTAAATAAGTCATGTGATTGTGCATTTAAATGAATCTACTTAATTTCATGTAATTGTTACCTGAATTTGTGCTTAACACCAATAGCGAAAAATAGAATTACTTAAAAAAAAAGTGATTTCAACAAAATAAGGTTGTCAAACACAAACTAAACATCACAATCGTATAGATTTGTCCTAGAAAGTTGAATTGAACAGGGTTTTGTACCGTTCCAATAAAAATGAAATAAACTCAAACTCCCCATTAATTCAATATGCTACTTTTTTCAATGATTTCCATTCAAGATAACACGCAGGGGCCTACTTGAGCTCATTTTTGTGTAGAATATATAAATAGTAGATGGGTTAATTTCACAAATGGTCACTGAAGTTACCTAAAAATCACGAAACGGTCACTAAAGTTTTAAACTTGTAGCAACGGTCACTTAAGTTTCAAACTCTTTCAAAAACGGTCACTAAACTAACTTTTCGGGCTCTTATGGTGTTGTTTAAGACTTAAGGACCAAAAAATAAGTGCATAGAAGTTTCAAGACCCTCAATTGCAAATTCCTTTGCAAGTTGGGCCCAAAAATCAACTCTACAATTCACGATTTGAAGTTTTGAACACAAAGGGGAAAAAACCGTGACCTAATCATCCAATCGGTGCGGTGAAGCTTTAGACCCAACTATGTAGGCATCTGCGGTGAACTTTAGACCCAACTCGTTTGTCTACGGCATCTGCATTTTGGTGGGTCAGCTGCAGCGTTCGATTTCGTTTTGGGTGGTACGGTGAATGTGAAGCAAGGATTTGGACAGTAAGCTTAATGCCGTTTTGGGTGGTGCGTTTTGGTTGTGTATTGTTTAAGCATTAGGCAAACTGATTGACTTGTTAACATTTGTTTTTGTGTATGAAACATCTTTGCAATACCACTGTCACCATATCGGATGTGAAAGAACAAGATTAAGGTTAGCACTTCTTTTTTAATGTGTTTTTTTGTCTGTATTGGTCTCATAAAGTAACTTTGGACAGTTTTTGGGGCCACATTATTTTGGTCTTTTTTTTTGCTGAGAATGACTTTCAGAATGTAAAGTGGATTTAATGGTCGTGGTTTTTGAAACTGTTGGGGAAAGATTTGATGCTCGAAAATGCATATGGTGTCAATATTATGTCTGATAGACAGAAAGGCTTGGAGAATATGGTGTCCGAGTTGTTTCCAATGGCTGAGCATCGATTTTGTGTAAGACATATGTACTCCAATTTCTTTCGCAAAGATTTTAAAGAGCTGAAACTTAGGAATTTGTTGTGGAGAGAAGCTAGGTCTACTTGTTTAGCTGAGTTTACTTATTGGATGGACAAAATTAGGGAGGAGGATAAACCTGCTTGTGAGTGGTTATGTGCAAAACCAGCTAAGCAATGGTCGAGATTTCATGACGGCTTCCAAATGTGACATTTTGTTAAACAATCTCTGTGAATGCTTCAACAACTACATAAAAGAAGAGAGGGGGGAGGATATTTTGACTCTTCTTCGGTCAATTCTAAACAAGTTGATGGTACGGATGTATAAACGCCGTGATTTGATGGCAAGGAGTACTAGCGATATATGTCCAAAAATTTTAAAGAAACTTGAAATTAGTACACGTGATTCTTTTTCGTGGAAAGCAATATTCAATGGGAAAACGCAATTTCAAGTTTCTGGACTGTATTCTGATTGTCAATTTGTAGTAGATTTACAAAGGAGGACATGCTCACGTAGAAAGTGGGATCTAACTGGTGTGCTTTGTCCACACGCAATAGCCTGCATTCGTGAGTGGGGTAAGGATCCTTTGTGGACAAGAGCTACAAAGTTGCAACTTACTTAAAAGCTTATGAGAATTGCATATATCCTATAAATGGACCAAAAATGTGGCCTCCAAGTGGCTTCGACCCAGTTAAACCCTTGAATTGGGTAACCAAAAAAAGAGGTAGAAAGTAGACGAAGCGTCGAAGAGGGGTTGAGGAAGTTGTATCGTCTAAAGAGAAGATGAAGAAGATTGATAGGAGAGGTGATGGCAACAAGAAAATGAAATGTAGTATTTGTAGTCAAAAGGGGCACAATAAAAGATACCACTTGAATTATGCTTCACATGCAAGCTACACAACAAATGAGGTATATACTAAGTCATAGTAATATATGTATATTCCGTTTTTTGTTTTATTTATTATGTTGGTTGACGTCATTTTTCATAAATTGTAGGAGGAGATAAATGTCCGAGGGCATGGGAAGTTGCAAGAGAAAATGTTGAACCAACTCTTAGCGAAGCATGGAACAACTTGATGACGAAATGATTTTTGGTTGAAGTCTCTATATTTTTTTTGTCAACCAACTCTATTTTTTGGTGAAATGTGATGCCGGTTGAAGTCTATTATATGTTTTTTTTTGTCAGCGAACTCTATTTTTTGGTGAAATGTGGAAGATTGTGAGTCGTTATATGTTATGAAATGTACACCATTGGATTGTACACGTAATATAATTCTATTACTAATATTGTAGTCTCCATTGTATTCCTTACTTGGAAATATCAAACTATTGTGAAATTACAGTTTATTATTGAAATGCAAAAAATGATTAATCCCATCAACTCATGATTAGGAAACTAATTATCAAACTAATTGGTATATCACTCGGTCAAACTGCAAAGAAATCCCTTTTTATGGTGATTCTACAGAGTTGATTTCGGGTTTGGGCCCAGCTTGAAAGAGAATTTGCAATTGAGGGTCTTGAGACTTCTATGCACTTATTTTTTGGTCCTTAAGTCTTAAACAACATCTTAAGAGCCCGAAAAGTTAGTTTAGTGATCGTTTTTTAAAGAGTCTGAAACTTGAGTGATCATTGCTGCAAGTTTAAAACTTCAATGATCGTTTCGTGATTTTTAGGTAACTTCAGTGACCATTTGTGAAATTAATCCAATAGTAGATTGATGAAAAATATTTTCTTAAAAAATAAGAATTTTTTTTTGAATTTTTGTAATATTATTTTATTAAATATTAAATAATGCGGGATTGAAAAGTTGGGAAAAGATGGAGGGGCGCGATTTTTCAAACTTTACTGGTGGTATGGTCCCAGTTGCTGCTGATGCTCAGGGTTTATAATTTGATAGGTGTCACCCAACTGGGGATGCCTTTTCTAGACTTTTCTTGAACAAAATAGATACCAGATGGAATAATCTCGATCTTTCCTTATTTTCCCTACTAATACCCCATAACTCCTCTATCATTTCTCTGCAATTCAATCAAAATTCTCTCTTTGAATAGAGGAACTGTAATTCTCATCTATCTTTTAGCACAAAAATGAGCATTGTTGTGGATGCATTGAACCATATCTTCAATTTCCCAGAGACCCTTGAGAAAATAAGTTCCTCTTCTTCTTCTTCTAGCCCACATCAAAGCAATGAGAACGCTACCATTCCAGTGGCAGTGGACATTCTTGACACTCCCAAGGACTACATATTCTTCGTGGATGTTCCTGGTCTTCCTAAATCTGATATCCAGGTATGTAGTTATTTTTTCAGAACCATTTATTTTAGAGATGATTGATCTAAATTTTGTTGGGATTGTTTGCAGGTTACAGTAGAAGATGAGAATACACTAGTAATCAAGAGTAATGGGAAGAGGAAACGCGAAGATGGGGAAGAAGAAGGGTGCAAGTACATAAGGCTAGAGAGGAAGACACCCCGGAAGCTACTGAGGAAATTTCGACTTCCTGAAAATTGTAATGTTTCAGCCATTACTGCTAAATGTGAAAATGGGGTGTTGACAGTGGTGGTGGAGAAGCTGCCACCGCCACCCAAGGCCAAAACAGTTGAGGTTAAAATCTCTTAATAGATGTTTAGATTATATATTAGAAACAAATCTACTCTGTAATGGAAGTTTCGTTTGTAGTAGCTGTAATTTGAAGTTAGGTGTTTTTTACCTTGGAGGTCAAAATGCTCATGTGGATCTATGTTGTGTGTTAGTTCACCAATTAATCATGAGTTGAAGAAATTTTAGGGGTTGTTCTTATGTTTGCATATTGAGTTTTGAATGTTCATTATTGAAATTGAGTTTTTTTTTTTTTTTTTTAATTTTTTTCACATTTTGAGAAATTGTTTTGAATACATTAAACGGCATTTTGAAAATTTTGACTTAATTATAATTGATAACATTCAAAACAATAAATTGTCATTTTGTATTTTCTTTATAAATTTTTAGTTCCTTTTCAAATTCGCGATTTTGAAAATAGAACTTGTTTTCACTATTTGAAAAATCGAAAAAGAATGATAAATTCATAAAGACAACATACCTTTAATTTAGTTTTAGAGTCTGTTTAATAGAGATTAAAATTGGATTAAAATTAAAAAATGACAAATTTAATAACGATTATATTTTTAATTTTAATTGGATTTTAATGATTACCAGACTCGTAATGTTAGCTTATGTGTTACTTTTACTTTGCTTTTTTAGGGAATGAACTTTTTGTAGAAACTAGTAGTCAAATAAAGCATTTGTACGTTGGTAAATCTTCAAATTAGACTTTTAAAAGGTTTTGTCTAACATGCCCTTTAGGAGGAACAAAACATGTTGATTGACCATATAAACAAAATAATAGGAGCTAAGGAGAGAGATTCCCAAGGCTCTCAACTTTACCAGCCCACAAAACTACATATAAATATTTTTCGAGTCAAAAATTACTCTAGTTACAATTCACATGCAATGTCTCTCTAACATTGCATTGCAAACTTAAATATGGACTCAAGAAGAATCTTTTTTCTTCCCCTTGCGACTTCTTTTTTGGGTGATTGTGTATTTTGCTGAATTTGAATTGTCCATCAAATGTTATTCTTTCTTCCCCTTGCGACTTCTTTTTTGGGTGATTGTGTATTTTGCTGAATTTGAATTGTCCATCAAATGTTTATAATCTTCAAGGCTAGCGAAGGGAGATGCAGCAGAATGTTTATTTGATTTTTGCTTCTTTTTCTTCTGATTAAAGCTCTCATCCATGTCACTCTCATCATCTGCTTCCCCTATGGCAATGTCCTCATCCTCGTCTTCATCCTCCCCGGATAAAGTTTCAGCAACGTCAATTTTCATATTGGCAGTATCTGGGGGGAAGTCCTCTTCATCACTGCCTCTGCCAATCAAGTCATCATCCTCTTCATTTGCAATTTTATCCAAATCGTCATAGTTATAATCGCCATCTACTTCTAACGTAGGATTAGAAGAGTCCAACACATTTTTGATCTCTTCATTGTCACTCTCATCATCATCGGCACCATCCACAGCATAGAACTCTTCAGCTGCCTCATCATCAGCTGTCTTCCTCTTCATCGGCACCATCCACAGCATAGAACTCTTCCGCTGCCTCATCATCAGCTGTCTTCCTCTTTTTCTTCTTAGGTTTCTTGGAGGAATTCATTTTATTCACGTAGAATTTGTGGAAAACAAGATCCTCCGGGGGCACATCCTCTTCGGCCAATGACACTATTTCTGGTCCAATCAACTGATTTTTCATATCAAGCTGGACAGACACAAGAAGAGTTAGGCAAAGTACCGTGGTAGAAAACAATTATTAAATCAAATTGTGACAACAGCAGTAGAAATGAGTTCTACCCTCCAATTGAACTTATGTGTGTAAAGCTTATGATTATCATATCAAGTTCAATTCAGTCGAGTCTAAATGAGGGGAAGAATTGAAAACAGAGAATTGGGTCAAAATATACGAATCAGACATTAAGCTTGAAAGAAAATATCCAGAGAGAAGATCTAAACCCCATACCAGCTAAAAAAAAATAGTGTAGGTGTACGAACCTTCTTGGCAGGTTCAATCTGGGAGGCACCATGCCATGTACTTTGCCTTGGTTTCTTTTCCATGAACTTATCCAGGAATGAACCAAGTGAAAGGTCGTTCAGCGGATTTCCGCTGTAAACAATATTAGCCCCAGAAAGAAGGGTTCTGACCATAGCAGCAACTGATGGGTGCACATGTGAAGCCAGAACCGATAGCTCCCACCAGCTAACCCGATCTGCATTGCTGTTACTCCATAATGAAATTCAAAATCAGAACAATAAACATGAATTAGAAAGCCAATATATAATAATATTAAACATCAGAGAAATAATATGCATGTGCTGCATCCTAATTGCAAGCTGAGCATGTGGTTCTGTAATTTAAGTTAGTAACTACATATTCTACCAGAAGTGAGAAACAAAATTCTTCTCTTTCACCAGGGTAAATAAAGGAGATATCATCCCTTGGAAGAAATGTTGATTTGTGCAAGATTTGCAAAGGATATTAATGTGCTTCCACGTTGGGGGCATCATCAAGACAAGTTCAAGGCATTGAAGTTGAGGATCGAGATAATACCATTATATTTTATTAAATGTCAGGTTGAAGTATAATTATACAAAGTGTTCAATTTAAAGGAGAAAAAAGTACAATTAACTCGTCCAGAATGTGATAGGATCTCCTGCTGCTGCTGCTGCGGATTATACTGATGCCCCAGATGCTGGCTGCTGCTGATCTAGGAGAATATGTCAGGCAACAGATATTGTAACAGGATTTTGATCTATTGAATTGGCTGATAATTGAGGCTAGTCACTGTATCGATGCTGAATTGTAAACAGATTTATTCAAATTCATAGAAACTGGAAATAGAAATTGAAAGAACAATTCCAAGCATTCAAGAGGCTGGATCTCTCCTAATAGACTCAACCAACTATTCAATATTTCCATAACCATTATGCTCCTCCTCCTATTACATTTATCTACTTCCCCCCTTATTCCCCAAACTAACCCTGATAACTAACTGATATGAATGGAATACAGACTTAGTTTGATAAATTGTAGAGCCTCAGCCATCTTAATAGGGGCCTATCATTACTCGCCCCCCGAAATCCACCTTGTCCTCAAGGTGGAGGCTATGGCTGTCCGGTCAATTTATCGTAAAACCACACAAATTCCTTTGCAAGTACCCCAATCACTGATGATGTTAAAATCACGTTCTTGGTCCGAGGAAGTTGGCAGACTTATTTAACAGACCCAATATAACTAATATAGTGTCCATTAAGACTCCATAACCAGTCTCATCCGTGCACAAAATTTCGAAGTTGTGAGTCCAGCTATTCGAATTAAATTTGTGTTCGGTCCCATACTGGATCATCACCACAACCTCCTGCTGCGTTAACCCCCCCTCCTCCTTTCATGGTCCTCATTGCAATCCAACGAGCTATAGTATTTGGGAAAAGCTCCAACCAATTTACCATCCCATCACTTCCTACGCTGCAGCCTTGACCTTCGTCGACATCCATAATCAAGCAACCAGTTTCTTTATTGATAATTAAAACCTGCAACTCCTTGTGCTTGCTTTGACGCCAAATATAGTTTTCTTCGCCCCCTAAAAATTGACCTAACTCGCACATCAATTGGAGATCCACATTAGTTAGCCATTTGTTAAAATTTGGAGATCTAGAGGGTACAATTTCTGGTGGAGCAGAATTGGCAATTTGAGGAATTGATTTGTTAATTGAAGGAAGTGGATGGCATAATTAGCATATCATGGGCTTCTATTCCTAATTGGGCCAAACCCTACCTGGGCTTGATTCAGCAACTCCTTTCAGTCTTCAACATGCTGGACCATCTCGTTCAAGCCCACTGATTTCAGCAACTGGTCTTCAGCCCTAATTTTCAAATTTAGTTTGTTGATGAAATTCTCTTCCCATGCTTGTTCTGATTCATCTCTAATACCAACCTTCAACTGCAATGGAAGTTTTGCAATTTGACGCTCATACTTCTCCTCCTCCTCATCCTCCTACGACGGCGATGGCGATGGAGACACCAGTTCTTTGCCGTTGATGGAAGGCCAGATTCCGGCAGATGCTCTGGTTTTGGGAAAGAAATTTGGGGATGCAATGGGCTGTAACGTGATTGGAAGGGAAGAGTAGTATTGGCTTGGATTGGTGTTAATATGGCTTTACCTTTTAATGGGCCAGGTGCACTCAAATGAATCTGGGTAATGGAAAGTTTATCCTCCATTCTTTGGGCCAACTCCAAAACCAAGCCCACTTGTTCGTTCACATGAATTTCAGCCGTCCGCCAGCCCATTGACAAATTTGCTTCCCCTTTCTTCATCTCGTGATTAGCCCATTCACAGACACCTTCTATGGCATGCTCCGATCCCCTCTCCGACGATGGCGATGTAACTTCCTCTAATTGACACTGCTGTTCAGTAATCACTGTCTCCCAGTTAACCACACTCCTACGCTTTCCCGTCGGCACTTCTTCACCAGGGAGATTATTTACGCAAAATCAAGCCAACATCAATCCCTTCAATTCGTCCCATGTTCGCACCAGTCGTAGTTGATCTACCTCCTGAAACCATTTCCATGTTTCACGGTCAAAAACAGGATGTTGCAGCTTCTATTTTCTCTGCTTCAGACAATCTATTACTGGAAAAAAAATCATCTCCGCCTCCGACACCCACCAATCTGTATTTTCTCCATGAAATATTGATATTATTAGTCTACCTTGAGCATCCAGCCCAGAATCAACGTCTCGGTCTCCTTCCCTTTGCATTATCAATTTCTCAAACCAATTCAATATGGAGAGCCTCACATCTCTTCCAATTCTATGCTAAAATTAGTTTCCATTTGTCCAAGGATCGAGTGCTCTGATACCAATTTGATAGGATCCCTTGCTGCTGTTGCGGATTTCACTGATGCCTCAGATGCTGGCTGCCGCTGATCTAGGAGAAATGTCAGGCAACATATATTGTAACAGGATTTTGATCTACTGAATTGGCTGATAATTGAGGCTTGTTACTGTATTGATTTGCTGAATTGTAAACAGATTTATTGAAATTCGTAGAAAATGGAAATAGAAATTGAAAGAACAATTCCAAGCATTAGAGAGGCTGGATCTCTCCTAATAGACTCAACCAACTACTCAGTATTTCCATAACCATTCTGCCCCCTCCTATTACATTTATCTACTTCCCCCCGGATATGAATGGAATAACAGACTTAGTTTGATTTATTGTAGCCTCAGCCATCTTAATAGGGGTCTATCAGAATGCAACTACGGTACTGCACAATCTATTGAGCTTAAGCAACCTCCGCCTTTTTCTTTTCTTTTTCCTTTTTCGCTTAGCTAGAAATCGGAGGGGTTCAATCCCTCCAAAATATGGACACGGCATTTCTCAAGTAAAAGGTGGAAGACCAATTCACTCTGTGCTCGCTACACAGCGCTGTGTCTCAGAGATACAATGATTTAAGTTCAATGCCTTGTGTAAATAAAAAAACCTTATTTGACTGCCATAAAGGTCTATATAACTACTTTCCATTAAACCACCATGCCTACATTTCACTGTCTTATTATAATCGTAGTGACTATTAGTGATTCTCAGATTGTCAAAGCTCAACACATATTCAAATCAAACAAAGAGTAAATGAAAATTACCAGTAAGAAGGTTCCGTATGACGTGGGTTGTATCCTCCAGGCAATGTCCGGCTATCTTTTTTCCTTTGAAGATGGTCACCTCCTTTACTATCAGACGCTGATTTAAGTTCTTTGCTTTCATCTACACCATATTTCCCAAGCAAACCATATGCTTCACTTAAATCATCTTCATCAGAACCAGCAGTCAGAGAACTACCTTTATCAAGTGAGGAATCACTATCACTACCGCTCTCATTGCTGGTTTGAGAAACTTCATCTTTGTTATCTTCGTTATCTGGTACAAGACTGGCTTGTTTGTTATCGTCATCTACAATATCTTCAAAATGCTCAAGATCTTCATCGGCAGACTCATTTTGAAGTACCATGTTCCTGCATAATGAAGAGTTGCAAAGCTTTTTAAAATAAAAGTAAAAGTACTCTCTTAGAAAGTCATTGAATTAATTTTTAGAAAAGTTTTTGAAATCCCAAAAAAAGGCAACTTCTAAAAAGCTGGAAGGTGCTCCCAGGCTAAACCTTTTTCTCCAAAAAATTAATATCCTTACTGAAACTAGACTTACCACAGTGGTGGGCGTGCTTTGAGGACTTCAGAGAGGAGAAAAAGGCAACCACATGCATACTGAGGTGGCAGTTGTAGAGCAACCTGGTGGATAGTAGGGCAATCAATATAAGTAAACAAGCAGATTAACATTCATTATCTTAGTGAAGTAAATACACAATTAGATTGGTGTTGTTGCCAATAATAATCATGATTTGTGCTATCTGGAAATAAAGCTTCAAAGAAAAGGAATAAGCCGAATAGGCTTATTTTTAGGAGTCCCTGACAATAAAGATTTCCTTTTTTTCTCCTTTCTTACATAACGTGTTCTTTAGAAGTTTGCTTTCGTTGTTAAAATTTAGAAGCAAACCATCCCTTTAGTTTCCACTCTGATAGCACTTCTCTAGAGTTGAGATGATCGCTTGTTCATCAAATAACATGACCTCAATATACTGAATATTTTCTTACAGAAATTAACTTTAATGTCAAAACAAAAATAGAAGACAATTTTTCCCGAACAGAAGC